>JAHZMW010002829.1:0-15395 GCA_027743745.1 Alloscopus bannaensis
GCAAATAATGGAATCGGGGTTTTTCTTGGCTTTCTTGGGTGGGGTGGCTGCGGCAGTAGCTTGTTTGCCTGTCGAAGTGATATCTTCCACACCGTTTCCGTCTGCTGCCTGTTGTTGCTGCTGCTGTTGCTGATTCTTCTTACTTCCACGCTTTCCAACGGCTGCGGGTTGGTGTTGTATGGAAGCTGCGGCAACTTTGGCCAAATCTGCCAGAGGATTATGTAGCAAGCCGTAGCGGTCAGCGTACTCCTGTGGAACACGATACTCCACGTTAGGTTCGAGCAAGTGGGCCGGGATTGGTGTGTTATCTTCGGTCATTGTCATTTCCATATTATTGTCATCGTCGTCAGCTCCGTTGCCACCGGTAAAAGCAGGATGTCCGGGAGAGTAATAGTATGAACGATCCGAATCCTGTCTTTGCTGCTGTATAAGATGGGCTGCGGTAAGATTGTGAGGACTTGACTGGGCATCGGCGTACCCTTCCGCCTCGTACTGTACCATGTCATTGTTGTCACTTGCATCGTTATTATTATTGTGCGCGTTGTGGGCTGATGCAGCGGCGGCGGCAGCGGCGGCTGGTTAAAAAGAAATGAAAAGAAGCAACGTTAGTATGACTCAACAAAACACATACCTATGAAATAAACGAAATGCAGAGACAGACGTTGGTTGACTACACTTACCAGCAATTGCTGCTTCAAGATGAGTTCTTGGATTCTTGAGCAAATTATCCAGAATACTCGTGGTTCCTACAAAAACCCTATTGCTGTTTGTACTAGCATTAGTAGCCCCACCGCTCTGAGATTTTGGAGACTTTCCGCCAGTATTCTTTGCTGCAAACGTGGAGTAGCTTCCACCGCTTGTTTTATTCTTTGTCAAATTAATGACCTCGCCTCCGGAAGATGACGATGATGTCGAGTACGGAGAACCGTACGGGATGCGAGCCTTGCCCATTGCAATCTGCTGGTGAAGCTGATGATGATGGTTGAACTGCAGCAAGTGTTGCGGTGGGTCTCTTGAGGATGATTCCGAGCTGGCGTTGCTCACATCAGACTTTTTTCTATTATTGCTGTTATCTCGGAAGTTATTGTTGTTAGACGGGCTGTTTGAGTTGATTTGTACTGCAGAAGACATGAGGTGAGAAGGCACGATTGGTAACTGGAAATGTGGAAGACGCAGGGATTCTGAAAGCACAGGTTCTTGACGGGGAGAATCGCACGACGGCGGAGGTGTCTTGTCGGGAGTCATCACTGACTCAGGTACAATGCTTGTGAGAGATTCCAGTACACCCTGAAATAATTACATCATATCATCAGATTATCACGATTGAAGGCATTCCGCATCAAGTATGTATGATTCATATTATGGTTTCTACTCGCACTTACGGGATCCCCGAATCCAGAGATTCCTAAAAACTTTGCACCCAAAACCAAGTGCGGAATAATGGTGACGGGGACATGAGCTTCGCCACAGTATAAAAAGCTTAGCAATGCTTTTCCAGCTTCAAATTCAAACAACACATATTATACATTTATGCATATATCATGATGTTCATTTATCAAGTATTTAGATTTCAATAAACTTACCTTCCGCAGGGATGTCAACTAAAAGAAAAAAGAGAGTCAGTTTCAATAACTGTAAGCATTATATATGTATGTAGTAAAAGTACACATTAACAAAATCTGTCACTTACCTACTATCACTGGCATCATGTGAGATGCTTGGGCCATCGTCTATTTTCGGCAACACGGAAAAGGAAGAGAAAAAAAACGAGTAACTATTATTAAACATTCGTTAAAATACTTTGTATGTCGCATAGTATTATGTAACACACTGCATGGAAGGAGACATGACTTTATTCCATGCGCAAAGAAACCCATGATACATGCATACAACGCAAGCGTGTAGTATCATGGAAAGGACAGTGTGCTTAAGTGGTACACATTTAAAATCATTATTGCGTATTGCTTGAGCACCGCTTTGTCGCACTTGTCCATTTGACCTGGATCTGTGAGACGCTACATAAGCGAATGTTTGTGAACGAATCTTCTAGATACAAACTATTACCACGCATTTATGAAAATTCCATTACAGGGTCACTTTATTCGGTACCTTGCAAGATTTTCCATGTCCTCATGTTCTCAACTTACAAAGACAGTTTCCTGTTCCTCTCAATTTTTTCTCCTATTTGTAATATTGAGTAAAGTATGCAATTCCTAGTTTATTTAGATATATCTTACTCGGCCACCACAACTTAAAAGAAAGTAGAACAACCTCACGGAAGTGCTTTCCTCCGTTCATACGCGAGTATCTTCATGTTCTATAAAACATTTTTGTGTTCGCTTGCCAGCGTATCACTTGAGGAGATTGATGACAAAATGAATCTACTTGAACTACCTTTGCTAATGGTTAATAATGCGATTACTTAAGTGATTTTTTCTTGTGAACGGAAATCTCCTCCCGGTGCCACTGCGAACACATAATGTACAAAGGCATGATGAGAACCAATCTGCAAAGTGTTGTGCACACTGTTTACGGGACTTTCCATGCATCAAAATGGGTCAGCTAGAAAACGGCGAGATAAACCCGAGCGTTTTACTCTACAACACAATTTTTAATGATTAGTCCCCTCGTTTCTTTGTAGTTACACAGGACATAGTATAATAATTACAACCATCATTTATTATCCACTTTTTTAAAAACAGGAACATGTAGTAATTTTAGAGTATTTACCAGCCACGAACAATCCTATTTCAGAAGTACACATTTACACATTCAGAATACGGACATACCTTAGCGATGCGCAATCAAGTCATGCACGTTGTGAATTTCTTTTTGTTTGTCATCGTAAACTGATTAGTTAAGCATGACATTATTCTCTTCTAATCTTAGCATTGCGAATTATTCTTATGGAAAGAAACATGGAAATTCAGGACAATGACTCACGACACGTGGAGAGGAGAAAAGAAAACATGTCCAGCGCCGACTGATTCACAGTTTTTCGTGTTGATCATGTTTTTGAGAATGAATCATCATTTTTCGTGTGCAATGAAACGTTTTTGCAACATATAAATCTCCAGAGAGGTTTCTGGAACATTTCAATTCATTGCTCATCACAAGAGAGCCAAGGAAAAAAATCAGGACACAACGAAAGGTTTTTTTAAACGTTTGCTTAAATGCAGTCTATTATTTTTTGGCTATTTAAAGAGCTACATATTTGTTGCTTTGCGTAAGAATATTATGTGTGTGGTTTGTATGAGAGCCTTTTACATAACTATAACAGTCATGTAACTTGCCGTGAATGGTGTGCGCATTATTATTACATGTGCAAAAGCACAGAATTGTTTTGTCTCAATTAATTCAGCATTCTAGGTCATCATCTCTGAAGACTCCAGTAAGACTGTTACTGTGAATTAATGAGGTCAAACAACTGCAGGAGTGTTGTGCTTGTAGGAGTGCATCTCGATTGTGAAATAGCACTATCACTCGTCCCAAAGGTAGGCATGAAAAGGTGATGATGTCGTTACAAATGCTACACAGCATTACGCTATGCTATAGATATGTGTGGCAGCGTCGATGATAATTAAGATGCATTCACATTTTTGCCTTGCCACATATATGGTAATCCTGAGTTTCACATGACCTCATTACACATCCCTTACTCCATGCATTGCCAACTGAACTATATTGTAGGTATATTCTGAATGGCTGAATGTGAATTCACGTATAAAAAGTGGTGGCACATATGAGTGAGCAGAAATCCCATTTGCCACTTTTCAAAAAGGTTGCCTTCTACTAGTTTCATGATTTGCGTAAATACGGATGTGCCCTTGTTCGTCATAATATCGTCGCGCGATACAAATCATACGTACATTCGGAGATACGCGCATTTTTTTAGAATGCCTCTAACCCTGCTTATTTTTCCATCACCTCCAACAAACCCCTCCGCAAACCTTCAGGCTTTTGCTTTGCTTTTGGTGAGGGCAAATCTGGTATCAGAAAGAAAGAGAGAGTGAGAGGCGAGTTTCTGCAAAGTTAGTCTTTTTCAAGTAAATCATGACATCAACGCTTTCTATCCTGGCACAAACTCCAGCATAATGTTGGCCTCATTTTGAAGTAAAAATAATTTTAGACGTGGCTCTACACATATATGGTGGCAGGGAGTGTTTGCTCATATGTTAATGCATGTGTAATTTCCCCTGACTCAGCTTTCCTATCCAAAACTCTCCTTTTCCAAAAAGGAAGCAGATGTTTCTCCATTTAATTTATCTTACCTAGAAAGCAAGTTATATGGCTATGTGTATGGAACACTCTATGATGATGACGAATCACAGAGTTCTCTCTATTTCGACGGTGCAATGTGTCGCACATGATGTTTTTAAAAAAAAAGTATTTGGAACAGTTCAACCAAGTTTGCACTCCTATGGGCTGATAATCTTTCACCGTCCGTTCTCCCTCATTTTTCCTCCAGAAATATCTCACAGCTCAACTTTTTTGTGAGCTAAAAACTACGTCTCTCTGTATGTGTGTACACGCCATACAACGGTCCTCTCAAAATGTCGGGCAAAGCGAATACGCAGCAACAGAAAAAGTGCCAGCCAGATGCAAACGGCCATGGAAGGTGGAGGTAATCTGCAAGAAGCCAAAAGGAAGGATGCGAAAAAATTCTGCCTGGGCATCCATGATGTTGTAGTCTTGATTTGCCAAGAAAAGTGATGACGATAGGTGTTCCACACAAGTAGGCAGACATTGCAAAAGATATAAATATAAGACTCCATGAAACCCAAATTTTAAAAACCGTAAACCCCCAGACGGTTCCACACACTCCTATGAGGAGAGTGTTTCACTATAATATGCATGCGCCTTGCTCGATGTGTTTTGTGTTACACAGTTAAATTCGCAATATCCTTCCTCCAAGCTTTTTCTGGAATTTGAATCGGAGTGGTGTGCATGTATTTTTATACAGCTCTACTAGAGAAATATGCAGAAACGCAACGTTTCCTAACTTATCCACATAACAGTGTCGTGGAACGGTTTTGCGATTTTTTCCATTTAACCTCGTATAACATACACGCATACACATTCACTGTGCCTACGTCTGTGGTAAATAAACTTTGAAGATGAGAAAGGCAGACGTGGGTCCGTACATGATATCCCATTGCTGCAGCTACACAGAGTATGTACCTACCTGCAACACGTTACTATATCGTTAGCTTGGATGAGTGCTAATACAACAATTTCGTTACTTGACATCTTTGAGTTTCAGCACTACACATTTAAAAACGGTGCGTGGGTAATACGTAGTTTTTAGAAACTCTTGAAGCAGCAGTGCATACTTCTTTGGAGGATCATCAAATACTTTAAAATCCTCCTACCGTATCAGATCCGGTATTACTCTTCTTTTCGAGGAGTTTGTAAATAGTTCATCCTATAACACTACTACTACACCCAACCCCACTATTAAAGTCATGCATATTTTTGCAAATACCAGTGGCAGGCTCTCCACTCACCACGAAACCACCTCAACTATCAGCATTTACATATGTACATGAGTGGCTCAAAAGTGCAAAGATGCTTTCGTCGTTGGATGACTTGCTTGGATTTGTTCGTAAATAATTGGAAATCGCTGCACGACAAAAACGAACACTATATAAACTATTGATGAAAAAGTCTCTATTTGTATATACTCACTTGAACAACGGAGGCCACATAAGGAGACGCAGCGGTAAGGACAATTCGGTGCGCTGGGAGCGGTGTTCCTATAAAATAATTAAAAATTCAAATAAATTTCACAGGATACTCTCCATTGTCCCTCAACTGTGCACATTATTTTTCTCCGACGCGTAGTCTACCTACGTCCGCCGTTTGCATGCATTCTAAAGAAACTTGATGTAAAAGTAATATTCATGCCTTGACAAAGTAGGACAGCATCAGTGCCAACTCCGGTGTCCCACAAATTAGCCAGAGACCTTTGAAGAGACGTAAGCTGTGTATTCCATTTCAAACTGTAGAGTTGCGCTCCTCCACTACTTCCACTTCCACTACTATGTGAGTCTGAGAGACCACCTCCAGGGGCAGGGGACGCAGAGCCCCTTCCATGGAGGTGATGCTCTGAAGAATTGTCTTTACTCATAATGTTCTGTTGCGTCGTGGAGTCCGGACTCCCTCCACTACCAATCACATTTACTATTTTCTCTCCTTGAAGTCCTTGAGTGCTTGAACTAATACAGCTATGACCACCACCACCACCACCACCACTTCCTGGGGACTTATTCTCCATCAATCTTTAGCAAACAATTTTTGTAAACTGTAGTTTTTGAAGATATACTAGTAGTTTCACAATCCACGTTAAAATGCTTCTTTCCTTCCTGCCAGCCACCAACTGCAGTTGTTGTTGCTCCTTCGTCAGGTCGTGAACCTGTGAAACAAAATAAAAAAATTCCAGTTAGTCAGGAAAGAAAAGGAGAGAGTAGTGCCAACACATTCTTTCACGTATTACATGAAAAAGCACACAACCACTAGTTAGCAAGCTCCGCTACATTACTAAACTACAACTATTGCATGCATGCAAAAAGCGAACCTGTGCTGTGATGTGCAAAGAGCTGCAAAAAAAACCTTGTTCTTCTTAACGTTCCGCGATGATCTACTCCGAGAAACAAGTACAAACGTATTATGCGGAGGAAACGTACCACCACAAGGCAAGATGAGCAGAAACTGTTGTTTCGTTTCTTGATTATAATGCCAGAGAGTTTGAAAGAGAGAGAGAGAAAAGAAATCGTCTATGCACTCCGCTCCAACTCACACAGCACTAAACGGACGGTGTGAAAGACACGGTTCGCACACACTTGTTTCAGCTCACCTCAAAAAGAATCCCTTTGACAATGTGAGTGTCTTTCTGCAGAGTGAAAAGGCACACTCACATTTAAAGAAAAATTATGTTTATCTGCTATGCGAACCGGAGAATAATGGTCTTCTCAAGGAACCAACTGCTGCACACATATATAGATATATATTATTCGCCACAAAACCCTAATCCGCCGCAGCCCTACCTTTCAATTCCATTTCCAAGCATGTGCTTGCAATATATACGTGGTGAAAATCTCGTCTCTCTCTCTCTCTCTCTCTCGACATAACAGTACCCGTTCGCTGCATATCCTTATTAAGAGTCTCCTAAAAAAATCGTAAGCGGATTCCTTCGCGGAATTATTATGCACAGGAGTCCATATTATTATTATATACTGTGGCAAAATGTACAAAGATTTTTTAAAAAATTAGTCCCTTTCTGTATTGTATGATATCATCACCTGTTGTCCGTACGTGTTCACCAGGATGTTTCTCTATATACATGCAAACAATCAACTTTCTTGGCATCCTCACGGAATCCTTAACTTTATAATATGAAGATATGATGTACCAGTTCGTTACCAGCATCATTACCATCATTGTGTGAGGTTTGCATTGCATATGTCCATTTTCCACAGTGCGAACACGTACTATTGTGTGCAAATACGTCTTCGTCTTCTAGAGTGAGTAAAAGAACGAAGAAAAAGGGAACATGTGAGTATTGAAGGTAGGAAGAGAGAGAGAGAGAGAGAGAGTTTGCGAGAAGCAACATGGATAACTGCATTTTTCTGCCTGCCTGCTTGGTGAAGTCTAACTGTATTTTGACCATGAATGAGCGAGCTCATTCCACGCACATACGGACTTGGTCTTTGCACACTCGCATTATGTGTGTACTGAGCGCTCTGAAAATACGCGAGAGAGAAGACAAGAAGCAACAGAGTGAAAGAGAGAATCGACAAGAAGAGTGGAGATGTGCAAACTGCTTTTTTATACATTATTATTATTTAAAGAGAAGCCACTTCACCATCATCATGATCAGGACAAGAAACGTCAGCTCTCCTTTCACGATAATATGCTGTTACTCCAAAGCAAGCCAGCCAAGACCATTTCATGTGTACGGCGATGACGATGATGATTGCTTGAAGCTGTCTAGTTTGCTTTCATGCCAACGCGAAATCACCACCGGAGCAAAAATCAGCTTAGAGCAAGACGTAACGGTACTTTTTCTTTATCCATTTTTCTTTTTTTTCTCATATACTATCATACCTTTATCCACTTTATCATTACCATGCTGGGGAAGAAAAAGCGGGTTGAAGAAATACAAAAAGCAGAAGAAGAAGAAGCAACAGGCAGTTGTTTTTTTTTTTGCGTGGCCAAGAAAAGAGAGCGAGAGAGAGAGAGAAAAAATGTGTTGCGAATAAGAGGATAATGCCATGAGAGTTGATGATATGCTTCATCCTGGTGTATACACACATTTCTTTTACAGGTTTTTTAGGCCACTACACCTGTACAGGTAGGCACAGGTAACTTGAGGTATCATTATCATCATCCTCAGCCTAGTTTTTTATTAAGCTGAAGTTGGTTCTTTAACATGTCGAGTTTGTTCAGCGCTTATGGATATGGAGTGCTTCACCATATCGTGAGCAGAGCTCGCAGCTTAGGTTCAGTCTTTTGATTGCCTCTTCATGCAAAAAAAACCGTGCAGAACACTTAAAGCCGAAGTCACTGGCATTATTTTATGATGAAAGTATTCCAACTTACCGCAAAGTAGTATATAATTCTCCCTATATTAATACTGTGTGAAGAAGACGCTATATAGCCCAGCAAAGAAATGTTCATACTTTTGCATCGTACTACCCTCGACATTTTTTACTCGGCTTGTATTAAAAAACCAGAGCCAGTTATGCCTTCAAGTACTCCAACAATAAACTTTTGAGAATATCACGCACAAAGTACAAGTTTTCTATCAGAGCTCACAACAGGAATTCATTGTCAGCACACAAGAGAGAACAGAAAAGACGTCTCACAGATTCCCAGCTTTCTTTTTACATGCACCTTTGCCAACTCAACAATCACTTGTATACGTACAACAGTTCTTTCCAGTATGACGTAGGTTTTTTTCTTTTAAAGAATCTAGTCCTTTGGTCTACTTTCTCAATAAGAGAGAGAGAGAGAGAACCACTTGCTAAAAGTTGATTCATCTCACAACAACAAAAAAGTGCAAAAGTACTGTACCAAGTCTACAAGTTAGTTTTCTCTTAGCCAGCGCAAATGTACCGCTGTTTTTCTTTTTGGATGATTTTGATTATTGTGTGTCGCTTCAGCATCAGGCGACGTCTCCACAACAGACATGCACGTTTATGCCAAACTTTCCTGAAATAAGCTGAGCATGAGCTCTCTCTCTCTCTCTCTTGTTTGATGTGAACGGATTTCATTTGCAATGGCTTCAGCAAAGTGTACTGCTACAAGACTTATCCATCCTGACTTCGATAGTAAATGATGACTGTGCTCATGTGCGTACACACATTATTATCTTTAATGCAATGGTTGCAACAATCCTAATGGATCCCGTCACAACAAATCATGTTCTAGCCAAGCTAGAGATAACGGTTAAAATACTTCCTTCCACAAACTTTAAAATTTCACTTTTGTGAACAATCCAATCCAAGAAAACCACACACTCTATTCTCAATTATGTAGCCCATCATGGTTTCAAAATCAAGAACATATCCGACAATTCTCGCAATTTCTGTGTATTTACTACTACATGTGCTGTGATTGGTGTGCTTTCTTTCCCCCCTTACCCCACCTAATTTTACTCGCTAATTTCTGTCAGAAACTATACTGCAAGGACAAAGGAGAAAAAATCCCACCTACTCACTACAACCAGTTTATTAGGTTTTTTGTGTGCAAATATTTTCCATTATTTACAACAGGTCACACAAGAAGATAGCATAGCTCTGCATAATCAAATATGAACTTTTATTATTAATAAAAGTGGAAATTGGTCATGCAGTAATAAAGTGCTCAGTTTCCTTTCAATGTATCCTCCCATTTCTTTTGTCCGATAAAGCATATCACAAGTGTTTATAACTTCATGGAGAGCCTATATGCATTATCAAAGAAGTATTCTCAAGTATTCACTGACTGACTTGTGAGTAAATGAGAAAGTCAATTTGCAATGACTGGTACAACTAAATCCACGCGACCAGAGCAGTGCTCAAAATTGATGTGGATGAGATTTCCCATGATAAGTTCCGTTTCGCATGCCATGTCCTCCTTCCTGAGAATTACCGTAGTACCTCCTTCGTATCATTAACTATCACCTCCGCGCATAAAACAACATCATTATACTCGCACGATATTCAAAGCCTATCTGGTTCATCTTCATGATACGAAGGCACGCTTTCTTGCACATCCCACCACCGCCACACAGACACACCACCATCACCACTACTTTCTTGGACGGAGTATAGAAAATTCCAACTACTAGATACAAAGATTCAACCCAGCGCACGGCAGAATATCTCGTCATCACACGACTTTGCAGTAAATATCAGTCAAGTCATCTTATGCCACTCTAAATATATATTTTCTTTGGAGTTCCAAAAAACTCCTCATGTGGTCTATATAATACAGTATGTAGTGTTGAGAGGTCATATTATTTTGCAAGAAACGACATGACGATTTCCTGGCTTTCTTTTGTAATCTTATATTAGAGTCGAATGCATAAACCTCTGTTACAAACCGGATGGTATAATTTTCCACTATAAACAATGCCAGTTTTCTTATTGTCTTAATCAGCTCATCCAGTTCCTGTTCGCATTTTCAAGCAAGCAGTTAATACATAAAAATCACAGGTACTACTCCTGAATGCAATAATGGAAGGTGGATGAATGAACTGTACTTGGCAGCTGGTATGGTGGCAGCCAGTAAAAATGAAGGGAAGTTTAAAAAAAAAGTATGCAGTGCATGTGTGGATACATGTCTATCTGAAGGCATTTCAGCACTTATCACTTTGATGCGGTTGTGGTCACATTAGGAAGTTTTAATAACTTAAAGACACACTCGCCCAGCATCAGAGTGTGAGTGTGTGTGTAGAGTAGGTATACTTTTACATGTTTCATGGATCACTTTGCCTACTTTTTTACGCACGCAGTTTTTCTCACAGTATGCAACACACGTACGCAAAAACAGAAAGATGCCGCTTTTATCTTCCACTTCAACCACAGCACAGATTGAAGGGGAGAGCATGAACGTAGCTTTCAAATGGATCAATGGATGGATAGATGGATGAACATACGGACATTTACCCCTTTCAGCTTTCTGCATGACGAGTTACAGTTGTACACTTTTTAGTTGTCTACCTCACTTGTACGCTTCTTATCGTTTCATTACAAATAATGGTGAGTTTACCCACATCAAGCTTGCTTCAAACCGCATGCATACATGCTGATAGACAACTCATGAAATCTCATGTGTGCACATGAGGAAACACATTTCCATCGATGTGATGAGCTAAATTACACCAGACAGAATTTACTTGATCCCACTCACATTGCGTGGTTGCATATGAGTATGTAAAATTAAACTCGAGAGCAAGAGAGGGAACAAAATTCAATCAAAATGGTAACTTACTTTCTAATGCTTCTTTAATATCTTTAATAAATACATCATTGGAGTCCAATGTATGGAAACGAGTGAAAACTTAATCTACTTATTAGGTTATTAGTTGCTAATTTTTATGTAACTATAATTGAAAAAGTACAATTGGATTTTGTGTTGCGCATAAAGAAATGACACACTTGTTAGTTTTGCGTTGGTCGTATACTTGCCTCAGCATCATCATTGTTATCGGATTTAAGATTCTAATAATTCATACCCTTACTGAAATTGTATGTCAAGATTGTACTTTGCAGAGCAAGGAAGCACATTTTTATTCATTTTGCTTATCTCCCTCCCACAAACCTAAAAACTTCCATACTTTTCTTTGACAATGAAGAAATGCATAATTATGCATAAATAAATGGTCACATTTTCACATAAACAGTATTCATACAACTTTTAAAATGTCGCAATCTGAAATGATGCCCTATTGTTTTATTCCTTACAAAACCCTCTTCACCAACCATTCAAAAACAATTCCTAGTCCATGAAATAATAAAAAAGACCACACAACAGTATTAGCATGACATATCAAACACCGGTAGAATGGTATCTTAAAAAGATATAATAATCCGAAACATTAGAAACTCAACACAGCATGCTTTACGACACAAAGTGAAACTATTTTTTAGAAAAAAGCACTACCAAGTATAAAAAAGAAATCTGGGCTAAACGGATATGAGCCAATTTATTGCACTCAGGAAAGGCAACTCCGGTTCATTATATTTCGCAGAAAAAGAGTCAAGACATACAGCCAAAGCCATTCAGCAGCAGCCAAAATCAACCAAGGCGTACACCTGTGGGAATGTAAATTGAACAAACAAGGTCTCTTGGCCTACAAAAGCAGATTTATCCCTAGAGACAATCCTCCTTTTCAAAACAATGTACAATATCCAGATTTTCGTTTTGGGACAGATAGACGTAGTAGTGGTGCCTGTCATGCATATGATTGTGTACATACAATACCTAACCAGTGACTGATTGCTACATCATGCCTTCAACTCCATTATTTGCAAACTTGCTGCCGTAGAATTCAGTGGGCTAAGATAAATACTAGCATCATGATAAAACATCCACGCACTAATCACTTTCCTGCCGACCACACTCTAACTATGTGTCACATGACAGGTACGAATAGAGGTATTCCACTACTATCCTTTTTATAATAAATACACAATAATATTGCCTCCTCACAGCGTCTAAAAATTCTTAGGCTACACCATAGGTTAGGAAGGTTCAAGTCAACCGTGTCGAAAGCTCATCCAGAACACAGCAGAGTACATACATGTAACATGATTTTTGTTGATTGCAAATGTTGTAGTTGTGGTAAGGTTGAGTATTATGGCGGTGCTAGGAAAGGTATCATTGCTACTTATCTTCTTAAGGTATCCTAAGACGCTTCAGGTATGGTACAGCGATCGAGTAATCTTCTTTCTACACCCATAGCTCTTCTTGTAGCTTGCGTGATCGTGATCATATTTTTCATATTATTATAATCCCTCGAGATGGCTATTTCACGACGACGAAGCCATGAACTGACCTGTAAAGCATGATTATTACTTGCCTCAGCTCACCCTATCGCGTGGTAAGAAAATAAAACGATTTTTATATCCATGTTGTGGCCAGCACTTATTTAGTACAGCTATAAAAAACCTCCACGCAGAAATGTAAACAGTAATCTCCAAGATCAACGTCCTATGGAGCAACAGTGGTCTCAGCTTCGCCTCGTCCAGGTATACAAAGACAACTATTCAGTCCCATTAAATACCAATCGGACATGGCAAACACATGTAGTCAACTATTTTTTTTAGCTGAATGAATAATGCAAAATATTTCCTTTCGGAATATCGACAGACAGATTTGTGTACGACAATGACTCGCCAGATTTGCGTTTGCGTAGACGTGATAATTGACAAACGTAACAACAGCGTGCAAAAATAATGAGTCAAGTGTGCAAACGCCGCTCAGTCCCCTTTAGTTTCCTAACTGGATATCTTGAACGAGCTCAATAACATTACAAGCCATGAAATACCTACACAAAGAAAAAGCTGCTATTAAACAAGTCAAGTAGGTTAACGCTAAAGCGTTCTCGCCCTATCGACGCAGAGAGAAGAGAGAATACATAGTTGCTTTGAGAAAAGAAATGATAAAATAGTATAGATGTAGTATCAACAAAACAAAGCTCCTTCATCATTCTAGGGTTCCGCAACCTACCAAAGAATACTCTCCTACGACAGATTGTTGCAAAACAACAATAGTAAAAAGCCAAGAAGAAAAATGATGCAAAGCATGCACCAGTCAGTCTGCTTACTTGAATGACTGGATATTGCATGTTTACGATAGTCCTCCTTGCTTGACTGTGCACTTTGCATTTTTATGAGGGATGCTGAAAAGGCTAACAAACTTTCCAAAAAAAAAGTTGGCCCAGCCAACAATTTTTTCACACCATCCCTTAATATCAGTGCTAACAACTGGCCAAAAAAAACCCAAGCCAGGTATGGTGTGGTGAACAGAATCATCTTGTAGTGGTCAAGTCAGATTAGAAGCTTTCAAGCTAGGCCAAAGGCCAGCGGCATACTTTCTGCTTCTCACATCCTAACTTCATTATACAACTCTACGATGGGAAATGTTATGGGATTGCACGTAGATATGAAAGGTATGAAGAAGAAGAAAAAACTGCTGCATACGTTGACTGAAAGGAGCAGCGGTAAAACGAGTTCCATGATGATGAGGATAAAATAATGATGATGATACTGTTGTTGTTGATGATGATGATGATGCTGTTCATGATTCACAAAAGGCATCAGCGATTCGCCAAACAGTTGGTACACTTTGCAGTCCTCATCTCTGCTTTGAAAAAGAATTGTAAAAAGGCTCTTTCAAAACTGTATACGTTTAGCAAGTGAGCGTGATTGGGAGGTTCATCAAAATGGAATTGGGTCTCCATGCAAAATCAAATCCTTTTAGTAAACCCAACAATGTTATCACGTAAGTTTTTTTTTGGAGGACCATACCATCATCGTCTCAACAGTTTACTTCTAAGAATTATATATTTCTCTTCTGAAACGTTTGAAATGTATACAATACAGACACGTCATGTATGTGCATCAGCGAAGGAAAAGTGTGTCCTCTGACTTCGTCCATGTATGCTTGTCTCGAATCATCCGTTATTTACTGTTGTACGTAACACACAGTGAAATTCTTTGCCTGCAACAAGTAGAATGTGGAGGCAACAGGCGTACTACGTCTTAAAAAATGGCAACCACAAGTAAAAAAAACTCACTCCTCTCATTCCATAATCATTATCAGCCAAAATACAAAACCTTCGGCTCACTCACACGCAGGGCGCAAGCATGACCAGTCCCTGTTCTGACTACAGGATTACAGTTCAACCTCAACCATCCTCAACTTTTATTATTTGTGCAAGCGTCCTTCTTTTTAGGCTTGGGATTTTCAGTGAGTGAGTTGCGCTTTCGACGTCTCGACAAGTTTCCCCTCATTTGTATGGTTAGCACCAAAAGTTTCTAAGCGTCATCGTATGTGATGAAAATTATACATACGGATGCCAGTAAGATAAGAAAAAAACCACCACATCATACCAGAGACTTCAAGACCACCTGTTGAATCTTGAAGAGCCTTGCCAAGCTTCACTAAAAATTGGTTAAGGACATTTATCCAAATCTGCAGCAAAGTAGTAAGGAAGGCATACTATACAGTCACAGTCCCATGCAATACTCCATAGACAAATGTTTTCATCAAGGTTTTAAAAACTCCACTTCCACAACAATAATTGTAAACTTTCAAGAGTACAAAGACATATCGCTTTACGTTCCAAAACAGCACCACGGTTCTGGGACACGGAGAAAGGTTAGACAGAGTTGTTGGTATTT
>JAHZMW010002830.1:0-10690 GCA_027743745.1 Alloscopus bannaensis
CGTCGCAAGATGAGAACGACAACCATTCGCCACCTCCAAATCTCGATTTGTCCTTTGACATTGAGCCTGACAACTCACTTTGGTTAGGATACACCCCCTTATCAGACTGCGTGTTGAAGCACTACAACCGCATCGACAAGAAACCGAACGTGGACAATCCTCCGTACACAAATGACCTCCACGAGTTTCAAGCGAAGTTGCCCCTGATGCGTGGTCTCGATGCGTTGGAGGACATCAACAAGGTGCTCAAAGTCGGCAAGCTAACAACGCGAATGGAGCGAATCATGGAGTACAAATTGGAGTACCCGTTCAGTGATACATATTACGTCGAGGATAAGATGAACTGCTGCCAGTGGCTGATGTACAGACTTGGAAAAGTATACACTAGATTTAGCTCACAACAGTGGCCAAATTAGATAAACAAATGTGATCTTTACATGAAATTATTATTCACTATGCTTATACTCTGATAGAGTTGGTTAGGTTAAGTAATTTTGACGTTATTAAAAGCATATTGTTACAATATGGTGAGCACTAATGGGCCATTCATCATTCTTTCCCGAAGAAAGCAAACAAAATCATGATCGCTTAGCAGACGACGTCGTCAATATTTCCCTTTTTGTTCCCCTTTTGACGAGCATTCCCCTTTTGGGGTCCACTGGTCCCCTTCACCTTTGACTTGATGATCTTTTGACACTCACTGTCACTATCCGAACATTGAGCAGTTTCCAACAGGCTTGCCGTTTCGCCTTCCCCTCTTTTCTTATTCTCTTCCCCCTCTCCTTCTTCTTCCTCGTCGAAAAAGTCATCCCCTCCAGCGTTTTCGGTGGACACAGTCGTTCCCGCATGTTTTCCAGCTGCTTTAGCTTTTTTCGTCCTTTTCCCCCTTTTGTAGACCACATCCTCGTTCAAGAAATCAAAGTCAGGGCCAAACACCTCGTCGGGCAGGTCCCTGTAGCTGAAAGCATCCGCCAAAAAACTGTCATCCAAATCGTCAGCAAAATGGTCAATCAGGTCCAAGTCCCTCGGGCGTGTCGCCAATTCGTAGAGGATCTTGTTGTCCCGTTTCTGCATCGCCAGGATGGACTGCGCGATAGCATTCGCTTGCTTCTCGATCAACCCTTGCGGCGTATGAAACTCGATGGAACTGTGCTTGTTCTCATCTTTCTCCTCAGGAACCCAGTGCTGCTTGTGAAGGTGATGGCGACACCGATCTTGGAAGTCGAACCCAAAATCCGACTCACTGCTCTGGTAGTCGTCAGTGCAGTCGCTGTCCCATCCCGTCTCCATTGGGACGACGGATGCATCCTGTGAGACCTTGGTGGAGGAGCTGATAAAGCTTTCGGTGGACATTGAGATTCGAACATCTTTCCAAATGTCAGAGAGCTTCGCCTGCCCCGCTGCTGCCTTCTTCTTAGTTTTCACCTGCTCACCCGCCGTCTCCATGTCATGACTGGAGCGAATGGGAGTGGTGTAGTTGCCGAAGAAGTCGAAGGAGCTCGTGTTCTTCTTGAGGTTGGCAATTGAGACGCGCTTCAAGTCGACAAACTCGGTGGGATCGTTCGAGTTGTCTACGGAGAACTTTTGCCAAAAGTCATAGAATTCCACTGCGGGCGGCTCAGGATTGTAGAAGTACGAGTTTTCCATGCATGACACTCGCATCATGACTCTGGCCATGTCGCCAAGCTGTAAAATACTTGCTTAACTTATTGTTGAATTCTTTATAGCGTGGTTTTATAGTATACAGCAAGATTTGCAACTCACGGAGGAGCTGATGTATGGCTTTTGAGGTGTTTTCCCCCATATTCGCTCTCGCTTTTCTTGGGGAGTCCTATGGTGTGCCTTTCTCGTCACCGCTTTTTTCTTACTGGGATAAAAAGATCCAACCGGGAGTGTCCCCTCTGGTCGATTCATGCTTACAAAATTTGATCTACTTTTTATTTTTAAAACAGCTATAAAAACGTTTTATTACAAAATTACAGACTTGCCTGCGACTCCTTTCTGTCAAGTCAGTCTTTGTCCTGAATTGATGAATACGAAAGCATGTTATGCTACTTAGTTTTTCTGCTACCACTTGAAATTGATGCTGGTCTCGAGGCTTTCAATTTAATGAAGTAAAAATGATGTCGCAGAGCAACACTAGATTGTAATAAATTCAGTTAGCACCACCGTTTTTAGGTTTTATTTTCATCATAATATTCTCCCACCTCTTCCTACTTCCCCGTGTATCCCTTCCACAAACTCTGTATCATCAAACACAAAAAACAAAGATCTCAACAATAAAATACAATAACCACTTATTACAAATACAGCTAACAATGATTCTCCCCAGTCTACTAATGAATTGTTGTCTACAACACACAATAATGTCCCACCACTACAATTTACAAAATAACTTATCTTCCTGTGACAATCACTTATTTTGCTCTTAACTCAATCCAAGCCTGCAAGCCAACACTATTGGAAGCAGGACTTTCAACAAACGCGAAAAATATTACCTACTGTGTTTTCGATTGTTTTGAAATTCAATATACACGCACAACACAGCACAAATTATAGAGATGCATTTTTATCCAGCAGTAAAACTGATCATTTTATGGGGATGGTTCATTCTACTTGACACAAAATATATTAGCTATAATATACGTGTAAAGGTATCTATAATTTAATTTCCTCAAATAAATAAAATATATAACGCGCACATGTACATAGCACACTAAACAACGCTTTCCTCAATAAAAACCATCACTTTGACCGTCCACTAATTGTGTAGACTGTTGTAAACTTACTCTAAGCACGACTTTTCAGTTTTGTTGAGCATCAGTAAAGGGAGAGTGTTAAAAACGGGGTGGTTGAGAGAAGACAGGGAAAAGTTTCTTTGTGGAACAACGTGGTTTGTAATATTCCATCATCGCTGTATATTAATACGCTTTCTCCTTGTTGAGGGGAAAATCAGTCAGCATTGCACGTATGTTTTGGGTAACAACAACTATATACTATATTATATTAATGTACAAATGTTTTGAACAATCATATTGTTTCATCAAGAGTAAAAGTCAGTAGGGGAACTGGCTGGAAAGGTTTTGCCTTTGGATGTCCACTACAACGCATGTCATTGTAGTCTCTCCTTTTAATACACAATGCAGACTTGAAGTTTTCAAAAAATCTTGTTAAGGCACGACATGAGACGTTTAGAGTGACAAAGAAAGGAAACAATGATGAAACAAGGTGAATTGCAACACAAGTACAGTACACTTGTAGCACAGAGATACACATATAATATATTAAAGTACTCTAGTATTTCACTTGAAGTTTAAGTTTACAAAGTCAAGCAAAAAGGAATGATTTGACGAGTATGCACACAACTCCTTCACCCCATCTTGTTAAAGTAAATTATGGACTAAATGGTAAAAAATGAGACGAAGACAGCTAATGAACGCTTTTTTATCCCGACAACGGCTGTGAATGTGACTAAAAGAGTTTTTAAAAGGATATTACTGTTACAGACTTAGGGAAAGGGAGCAAAAGATTGTGAGAAGGGCAATGGCGAGAGCCACCCACGAAATGATTTTCACAAGTCTCGCCGCCTTCCTGCCTTGCCAGCCCTTGGTGACTGTGGCGTGGACGATGGCGTCCACCATGTGGTAGCCATCAAGACCATAAATTGGGAGCATGTTCACCACCGCAAGTCCCGCAGACAGACCGGCTGTGAGTAAAAGGACAGTCTCTAGTTCTCGGGGGAATACGCTGAACTTGGCGTAGCCTAAGAGTTTGGAGAGGAACCAGTCCCTCGGGACAAAGTCACTCGTCCTCACTTCCCCATCCACCAAGTCCCACACGTTGCCCACGAAGAGCACCGACTGTTTTCTTGAACTCTGGCGACGGTGGATTCGCACAACGCGAAATCGCTTGTTCAGTTCAGTCTCGTGCTGCTGTACCAGTCGTGGGAGAAAGCAGTGACTTTCTTGAAGATCACTGGGGTCCAATTTGGGGTCGTCGAGCTCATTGTGCTCGTCAGGATTTGAGGTTGAACTGGATTCGCATGTGTACACCGGAGCAAAGCAACGGCCGACGTGGGCTTTAAAGGTTTCATCGTCCTCATCCCCGTCAGACGACGTTTCACCGGAAACAACGGGTTTTGCAGGAAGACAGAATGACGCTGCTGACGTCGTATGGTTCTCCAACAAAAGGGACTTTCCGGGATTCGGAGTATTTGTGTTGGGAATGAGGGGGCTTCCACCGACAGGATCCGTGCTGTTCCCTTTTGTATGAACTATCGTCAGATTTACCTCAGGTACAGAATTGGCATCCAGGACTGGTACATTTACGGGTTCTGGATCTGGGGTTTTGTCCACCTGAACAAAGCAGAGGTGAGTCACCGAGTTGTCTCCTTCTGGACCACAGCAACCTATACAAATGCAAGCAACGAATTATGACAAAATAATTTTTAAAAAAACAAACATTTTTTTATCGTCTGTAACAAGGTTAAACTTTACATACCTTCCGTATTATTGGATAGTCTGCTAACGATTTCATTTTGGACACAGTATCCAACGGGGTCTGCATCCCATATATTTTCCAGACATGTTAGCCACGAATCAAGGTCTCGTACCGGACAGTCCTCAATCCCTGTGATGACATCCCCACGCACTAAACCACCGGGACCTGTGACACAGTGGAATGTAGTGTGGTGTTTGTACACACGCCATTTTAAATAGAGAATCGCAATCAGCATTTCAACGTACCTCCAACACCAGCTCCTGCGTATACCGACGTCACCGTGATCCCATTCCCCACGGAATGTGTTGGCCAAAGGAACACAGGGAGGAGTTTAGGCACGACAAAATATGTGATCAGTGCCAAGTACATGTTCATCCACACTCCCGCTGTCAAAATGTCCAACTGCTTCCTAAGTGCAGTCTCCTTCAACTGATTGGAATTGAGTTCAACGTGTGCTGTCGGGATCAAGGGTCCGAACAGGGAGACTCCCACTGACAAAATGGGGATCTTGTGGGCGGCCGAAGCAAATGCATGACCAGCCTCGTGAACAACAACTGAAATGAAGATGGCGAGAATGTAATACGGAAGATATGTGAGGGGCAAGTTCCACCCGGGAAGCACCGGCTGAATTGTCAAGTAGGACGACTCTGAATTGGCATGCGAGGATGTTGATGACGCCGACATGATGTCCACCTCAGGATACGGTGATTGTCGGTCAGAGTGAAGCTCCAGTTGAGGGATGCTGCTGGAAGATGAGTCACCGAAGAATGAGGTCGGTGTTACAGCTTCCGCGACTGCAACCTGCGGAGTAAAAAAATGTCGTGTTTGAGAATGTTCTCGCGAAACTGTTTGCGCATTAGGCAAAATTATCAGTACATGTACAGGACTTACAATAGACGGGAAAATTGCATGGAAAATGGTTCTCAGAAAAAGCCAAATTGTGAAGGGGAACCCGAGCACAATGGTGGCATACGTCCCCATTCGAAACCACGCCCGAATGTACTTTCGGACCCGGTGACTGCTCATTCCGTTGAGAGTGCCGTTGAACAGCTTTGTGTCCATCCGGAGCACCCATTGTCGACGAAGGGCGTACACGACTCCGTGGAAAATCACAGTGAATACGACTAACGTTTTCCAGTCCATTATTGTGTTGTCTCCCGGAACAAATGTTGCAGAATTTGAAGCAGTGTACGTGTTATATATTAAAAGTAAGTCTCCTACTAACTTTTGCTTATAGAAAAATACAAGCTACGTAGCCTTCTCTTTATGCAGTACAACCTACAAGACTAAAATTAAAGCTATGATTCCTAAAAACTGAAGAAAGCACCATGTAATTCCTACAATCCAGTTGTTAACTTGGCACTTCCGATTTCAAGGTTCTATGCATACGACGCACCCCAGTCAGTAAATGCATAAAATAATTTGGGTACACAAAGGACAAGTATTATAGCACACAGTGCTTAGCACAGGGGCATTGCTCTTTCAAGTCCGTGAAATCAAAATACAGTAAATGATGAATAGCTTAAGGACAAGAGATCAAGTAGCAAATCAAGCAACAATTCACCTATACATTGGATTGTACAAAGTTATAAGTCTAAATTTTAACTGTGAATAACAACAAAACCTTGCAGCAGTAATTGTATTCAATGAGAAAAGCCTATGTGGTTTTTACAACGACAGTATTAGAGATCAACAACGAAGACAGTATCAAGTCGCCTATTTAAATTTACTGGAATGATATTAATTACGTATTACTATAAAAACAAGGTATTGTACTTTGCTACACAATGCTCAATTAAGGTTTCCTATTATTCAAAACTTTTCCACCGTTTCCCGTTAATCCTCGATCAGGTTGCATTGAGAGTGAAGCGTCTTCATGCTGGCAGCAATTCCCATGGACTTTTCCACTATACCTGTGAAGTTTAAAAAACCAATTTCCTGGAATGAATTTTGCCTTGCGGTGTTTAAACATTTTACCATTTTAGAATTAGTGACAAATATTTGTTCACACATTATACATCCAGCCAGGCACGCCGCGTATATCACGAAACGTGCTTACACAGTATGCTTTTATTGATCAACGCTTCGCTAGATACCAAATTTAACCATATGTCATAAAAGGATTTTCAACATGGACGATTCAAATGGGCTCAAATAAATGCAAGCGAAAAGCTAATAAATTTAATGGATTTTGGCAACTTTTTATATTATTAGTAGATTCAAATGGGCTCAAATAAATGCAAGCGAAAAGCTAATAAATTTAATGGATTTTGGTAACTTTTTATATTATTAGTATATTCTCGATACGCAATAGAGTTCTGTACAGTGGTACAAAAGGGTTTTCTGCATAGAAGAGTGTTGTATTGTAATGCAGTAATATAATGTTTGGTACAGTTTCCAAAACTAGAATGGATAATGTGCTGGGAATATGCTTGCCACTGTAAATTTGAGTGAGACCCACTGACAACTACATAAACGTAGTCCCAAATGTGTCGTTGAAGCACGATCGTTATGAATGACTAGACTTGTTTCGGCACGTGCTATTAAAGGTAAATCAACAGCGTTAGGTTAGGAGGTATATGAAGTCATAGCATTACTGCAGCTTAATACACTTTGTAATCTTCAGTTCAGAAAACAATTGAATTGCTTTAGTGTTCTGAGAATACTATTTTTGTTCATGTTCCAGAGTATCACTTTTGCCATAATTGCGTTACAAAATTCATGCTCACTTTCTCTGAAATATTTGATGAAATCAGAATTTTCATTTCAAGCGACTCAGGTACACAGACAATCCATAACGGTGAAATCAGAATATTTTTTAGAAAATACACATTGTCAATAGTTGATACACTGAACTGATTTCATACCAAACCCATACTTCAACATTGTCTATATCCCCACACCAAAGCCAATACATCAATCTAATTTTGTGTCACCTACTACAAAAATACTATGAACTTTTTTACGACATTTATTCAACCCTGTTTTTCAGAAATGAGAGTAAATGATCTCTATGCAGTATTCTATATAAATGATAGTAGAATAGTAGAGCAAACATTCAAAGTCAAACCGCAATTACTTTACTAACTATAAACTGGAAACTGAGTTTGNAGAGTAAATGATCTCTATGCAGTATTCTATATAAATGATAGTAGAATAGTAGAGCAAACATTCAAAGTCAAACCGCAATTACTTTACTAACTATAAACTGGAAACTGAGTTTGAAACCCTTACCAATTTCACGGAAGGTTTCAAGCAGCCGTAATATATAGTCTCTCCATATGTATGTGAACCTTGTCGTCGACAACTGGTGTTGTTGTGGGGCTATTATTCCCACCACCGGAGATGCGTGCTCTTCTAATTTCCTGTCCTAATGATCACTGGGCGGAGTTACTAGAGAAGGAGCCGAGTGGGGTGAGCAGGGTCAGTTGTGGTAATTAACCTAAAAACGCTTTGTACTTTAACTTCACCGTGCAGAGAAACGTGAGCGTGTTCATTGTTGTCCCGGCTTGCAGCCACCATCAAGCATCTTCCCCAAAACTTTCCAGAATTTCACTGTTGTTTTACTAAAAGTTTTTCATATTTATACAAATAAATCGTTAAGCCGTCTGCGTCTGGTCAGTCATTTTATAGTTGCGCAAACAAACATATTCACTTCGACTTGGCAATGTTCTTCCCACCCTTCACCCCTTAAAATTTTACTCACTAAATAAATCACAACTCAGAAAAAAATCAGTACTTCTTTCCCCGTGCACAAGATCCATCCAGATTTTCGGCCTTTTTAAATATGAACCACTCGTTATCTATTTTATTATCTTATCAAATCTCCCGAATGTATGCCACCCCTGAAGCCGGCATATAAATACACTTTAAATTTACGCACACACACGTAAATCCTTCGGAGTGAGTCTCTCCTTCAAAGCCTCATTAATCATCGAATTAAAAACCGTTTCTCATCATCACGAGCAAACACACACAAGTTTTCCAGGAAAGTGTTGTGTAAATCTCTGCGCATTTAATTGCAACCATTAAACCAATACGCAATTCCAGGCTTTATCTGTATTTTTCAAGAAGCCTCTAGTTCAGCTTGACCTTCTCATTTTATATAACCTTGTTTCCTTCCATCTGCTCACTTCCATTGGGCCCACACAGGTAGAGTGGAGTTTATGGAACAAAGTAAACATCTTGAGCTAAATGCTCGTATTTTCTCCATGATCACTTTCTTCACTATTTTTAGTTTGAAAACAGCTGCTCACTTGTCAAAAAAGTTCAAGAAGTGGATCGTTCTTGTGTACCATACACCACGACGACTTCATTTACGCCGAGTTGAGAGAGATGCGTAAAAAGTGTCGGTACTTTCTGCCAATAATATTGGAATGGAGTAAAAGGAAGCAAATCTCTTTTCAAGCACACACGCATAAGGATATAGACCCAGCATGATTTTCGCATCGAGAGAAAGGCTTGCTCGTATTATGAAAGCATCA
Source organism: Alloscopus bannaensis (assembly GCA_027743745.1). Lineage (NCBI taxonomy): Eukaryota > Metazoa > Arthropoda > Collembola > Entomobryomorpha > Entomobryidae > Alloscopus > Alloscopus bannaensis. The sequence continues at coordinate 8,985 of JAHZMW010002830.1, forward strand.
TTATTACAACATACGACCGAAGCGTAAAAATATTGTCCCTCTCTTCTACAATGTGGCGTACTGTATCCTTTAGGAGTATTCTTTAGGAGTAAGTTCGCAGTAAAGAGAAGGAGCCTATAGCTATAAAACACGGTTTCCAGACGGCAAGGCAAGGCCGTTCAACCGATCCATCCATGCATACCATCACATTCCTACACTTGTATTTTACTCTTGTTGAGTATATACATACTACAATGGTACAATGTACATAATAATTATACTAGGCTCGCCATGATATGAAGAGTGAATGAGATGAATTCATCATAAAATCATCTAGGATGAAAGATGTAATGATGGTGTTGAATCCAGATTTTTTCATGTGTGATGTACTACGCAAATACGTAAAAAAGTGATATGGAAGTGGCTTCAGCTTGGCTCCCCAATATATGTAATGGATGGTCATTCACAGCACCTGAATACATAATAATGTTTGAGTGCGACTGGTGAGTGTGCGAGAGGAGTTAAAGCTCTCGTGTGCATTTAACCCGTTCACAATCTCCCGCAGCAAGTGCCTAAAGTGGCTTGAACAACATGCTCTGTCTCAAGATCCACCACGACCACACCGTTGCATCAGTTTTTTATTGAAGGGTTCTCTCTCTCTCTAGTCTTTGTGTACCAAAGCTACAAAAAATATTATTTGAGCATGTATTTTATTGCCGTTGGCCGAGCTATATGCAGAAAGTTATGGGTGGCTTTCGTTGTCTCTGTTTGTCTCGTCATTATCATTTGATGCAAAAGACAGGCCTAGAGGTGTCCGTCAATCACAAAAAATGCTCATACAAGAAATCCATACAAGTCATTGACAAGGCAAGAATGAGTGGTGGTGGTGGTGGTGATGAATGTGTGAGCTTAGGAAATAACTTGAGCGTTGGCGAGGGAAGGGAAGCTTGTCAATTTGAAGAAATAAAATAAAATGCCGAAATACTGAAGTGTTGTTACGATTGAGGAAACAGATGGGCTTAATGAGATTTACCAAGTCTCTCTCAAGATGTATTTTTGGAATGCCCAGAGGAGATACGCAGACAAAATTCGTATAATGATTTGCGTGTGATGTACGTTTTTTGTAGGCCTTCTTGATTGTTGAGTATGCATATATAATAATTATTCACATCTATGATTGATGGTTCATTTCACACTTTTTATGTAGCATGTAGAGAAGTGGCCACTGACTGAGCACTGCTTTTGATGTCGTTTGCATAATATGTGCTATTGCAATTGAGAATATTTGCACACAGTAGTAACTGTTGGTGAGGTTGGAGCCGTCGACGATGTCAACATACAATGGCGTAATTAGACTAAAATCCATGGACTAGTTGGAGTAGTGCACCAGCTTAGGTTACTGATATACACGACTAGAAGATGTTACATACAGAATTTTATGGAAGTAGCAATTTCGCGATGACTAATGTGATGTTGTGATGACCATGAAACCTAGCCGGTTGTAAACAGATTAGCCTTAAGTAATCGGGATCTTTCCGAAAGGATTATCGCAATTAAGATTTTGAAGGATAGCCAACATATTATATTACCACTGCTCTTACAACTGAACGATTTGTGGAGTTAAACTTTTAAGAATGGGAACTTATATAGGACTTCGACATGAAGTGTAGTCCCACAACTTCGGTGACTACATTCTGTCAAAAAACTGCTCTGATTCCCAAAAAAGC
>JAHZMW010002831.1:0-15745 GCA_027743745.1 Alloscopus bannaensis
GGGAACCAAATTAGGTTCCCATAAATTTCAAATAAAAAGTAACAAGTTTTGTTAAAGAGTAACAAAGTTTTTAAATAGCATTTAAACAGCCATTAATACTAAGAATATTTTGTGTGTGGGATTTTAAATTTCTATGTGGGAAACGGGAAATACATATTTTTAAAATAAATAATTAACGTTATGCTTTAAGAAACATAGGTTGCGTAATTTTTTTTACTAGACTACAATTAGCCCATAAACCTAGTCCGACGATTGTCGACGTTTTTTAAAATTTACGCAATCTATGTGTCTTAAAACATAACTTGAATTATTTATGTTTAAAATTATGCATTTCCCGTTCCCCACATAGAAATTTAATATCCCACACAAAAAAATATTTTTAGTGTTAATGGCTGTTTAAATGCTATTTAAAAACAAAAAAATTGGTTCCCTTATATATGAAATTTTTTTTGAAAAATTACCGAATGGAACCAAATTTGGTTCCTGCGCACCCACTGACTTGTAGATTTACCATTTTAGTAGTCTATGTTATTTAACATACTCAAACACCGAATTTAATAATTCTCGAATTATTGTTTGCCAAATAATATATATTTAAATCGGACGTCGCCAAAAAGGGTTTGAACTATTTGAAATGTTCTTTGACTATCTATTTTATTCTGATGTGATGCTGAAAGTCGACACCTTCAAACTTTGTGCCTTCGATAAAATTTGATGATACGTCGTGTATGCATGGTCCTACCAACAGTAATTTATGCTACTCGTTAGCCATGCTTCAAACTCTCATCTTTTAACGGTCAGTCAGTGCTTATATTCATCAGTAATTTATGTTCAGTATGAGGTGAATATTTGAATGAACGTTTGTATTTGTCCGTAGTGTGTTGTTTTAAAAAAATCATCATTTATCCGTTAAAAGATTCTGTAGTTTTTTATTCACGTTAGCATCATAATTATGGGAACTTTCATTAAAGCCCAGATACAGAACTGTAGTCGTTGCATGGTATTTGACAAAAAAGCACGTACACAAAGACAGTTAAATTTATTGTACACGATTTTATTTTTAGTTTGATATTGAGTTTATCAACCAAGTTTGTAATGGGTCATTTTGCTTAATCAAGCTTATGAGTTGAAGCAACATTGTCAAACCGACATCAAATATGCCTAGATTAATACCAGTCACGGCGACGGTATGCAAAATCCCCGCAATTGACTTCTAGGTACAGCTCCTCCAGTTTTGGCAGCACAACCCAAATGTTTGACTCCAACATTCTGTTTTCATAGCCGATGAACTGGATAATTTCACTGATATTCTTTTCTTCCACGCTTGCAGCCCCTTCAATTTCGTGGGATGTCTGAACGCTGAGTTTTCTGAGCTCCTTCATTCCAACGGCAAAGTCGAGAGTGTAAATCCCAACAAGGCTTGACGAATCCAAAACCAACACTTCGAGGAGTGGCAGTTCCAACCTTGCGTTCGGTTCTGGCAAAAATTTTGTATCTGCGACTAATCTCAAGTGTAGCTTTCTCAGAGGATTCTTTTGACCAAAAAAGGTCACCGCCTGAAACAGTTTAGTAAGTGAAACCGGATCGCCACGTTTTGATGTCGATGCCAGCCTCACTTTGAGGGAGAGAAATGTAATTGCTGATAAATTGGCTTCGCGAAGAGTTGTTAGGGTTTTTAGGAGCCTGATTTCTGGCAGTCTCAGAATTTCGAGACTGGACAAAAATTCCTCTGGAAGGGTAGGAATGAATGGCTCTATCTCTGGATACAAATAATCCTCAAAACTCAAGTCCAACACTTCTAACGATTTAGAGTCTGAAGTCGCTGCTCTTAGCAGTTCTCCTACGACCTCGTCGTGGCACCGACAAAATTTAAGGAATCGTAAATATTTCAATGACGGCACGGGTTTGCGGTTGATAACCATTGCTAGAGCTTCTGTGTCATTTCCAACTGTTCCAAAAAGTGTGAGCCCTCGCAAATACGGCGTTTGTCTCAAACAGCGCTGCAAAACGGAGTAGTCACGGTCCTTTGACTCCCACTGGTCTGTGAGACCTTTGATGTGCAACTCAAGGTACAAGATATGTTTTCCAAGTTGGGGCATAAATTCAGAAGTCACTGTGTCCCAATAAAGGGACGTATCGAGTCCTATTTCTGTGACGGACGTGGCTACACTCCGAATCGCTGAAACGCACAAAGCCATTAATAAATGGATTAGAAATGTCATCTTCAGTGTCGGAAGGCGACATTTCGAGGGTGAAGCGGGACAGTTCATGGGTTTGGAGAAAGTTGTATGGCTGACACTTGAAGTCGTCGTCCACATCCCAGTGCGCTAAAAAGCGGGACCAAGATTTCAAGTGGTTGTTTACTCCCCGTTTCCAAAATTTGCAGACGGAACGGAGCCTCAAAAGTCCGGTGGCGGTGGGAGCGTCATTGATGTCACTGACTTCAGAATTATTGACCGGAGCAATGAAATCTTGCTCGTGATTTTTTAGAAGGACTGGAAGCACCTTTGTCGCACAAAAAATTGAGAAGCATAAATTTAATATGTTTAAGTTGCTAAATGAGGTGAGATGATAAATTCTGTTAGTAAATGGATTTAGAGAAAATTCACACTTTCGGAAACAGAAATGTGACCCTTTGTGCGGAAAGGAGCCTTTCAAAGTTTCCGCAGAGTTTCCAGCAGTTGATGACGTCATCCGGGTTGCTCAAATTTTTTAAACACTTCTTGCCATATCTGTTAAAAATTGTGTATTCATTAAAGTTCAGATAAATTGGTAAGCTACCTGCCATTTAGATCCCTGTGTTACCAAATCTGGAAAAAGTTCCGTTGAAGTCATCATTGGCTGATTTCCTTCTCTTTCCATTGCTTTTGGATTATGATAGAAGTAAATTCCTATGTCGCAAAATATACGTGAGTTGATTTTATTAATATGTACTGAAGTACGTGAACTGATCAATATGCGTGAAATCCCTGTGGCTCGAAATAGACTTGAAAACTGCAACGAAGGTTTTAAAAACCATTTGTCAACAAGTCGCGTTAAAAGTGAAATGTTAAACAACTCCAAAAATTCTTTCCAATCTCCAGTTTCCCATTTGAACACCTCAATACAATTAATACATTATCGTTTATCGTTATTACATTGCAAGGTTTCCACCATTATCATGATCTCCGTATCTTTGGTTGTTAACCCATACTACATTAGGTGTAGTACACCCATTGTGGTAGATATGCGTGGGGTAAAATCCTGTGGCATCCCAATTCGCAATGATAAGTTAACCCAATTTGTGCAATCAGAGAGAGCTTACTCCGAACAGTATGTTTATCGATCATTCGCTTATCACTACATATTTGTAACTTGTGCCTATATTCGATATCTTTTTTTAATTTCATAGTAAATGCAACATGATACAATCAGATCAGTGAATTGCTCACCACTTATGCAAGATTACTCAAAACTTGCAGTTTTGTACAAGGGTCGAAGTTGATTTTTTGAAATTACCAATGAAATATGCCCAACAACCTTGATAGTATACTACACTCGCCATTACATTTCTTATATTAACATGATTTATTACTACTAAATTCTATTGGTTTTTATCTGGTACGTCTTTCATGTCTTACGTATTCCAATTTAACTTTATCCGATTATTAACTTTAAATGCTTATCTAATAACATAATTCAGCTCCGAACTCACTGGCTGCTTGCCTGTTTCTGTCCCATTTAAACTTTGTAACTGTTTTACTTATTTGGGGTAAAATTTTACTTTTGTTCAAAAGCAACTATCTATGCTACACTGATTCAGGGTTCCAAAAAAGAAATATGTCGAAGCTTCTCGCCGTGCGGATATCAGTTAAATCGGTTCTATAATGCCACAAATTAGAATTAGGTTTTATCTCTAGCCGGCCACATTCGTCGTGGCCGAAGGGCAATAAGTCTTAGATTAAAATATTTATTACGTAGTTACCAGTCAATTACAGGGAACTTTAAAAAATTTTTTTTTCTTTAAAACTTAGCAATGTATTGATAGCTGCAGGGAAATCGAGCGTGTGCAAAACCAAAGCAAATGAATAAATGCACAAAATACAAAATCCGCTCGACCTTGAATCTTGTATAAGTATGCACATATAAGCACTGCTGTAATTTTATACGACTGCAAAATTACAATAGAAGAAAGTTGAAACGGTAAGCCGGAAATTCTTGCTTAATTTTCTTTGAGAAGCGCAAATCGATTTGATGTCTTGTGACCACCACCTCGCTCCGAGTATCTTGCCCCACTTCCTCCACCTCTATTATTTCCCCGGTGTCCTTGACTTCTATTTTCAGGTCCCTTCTTTTGAGGCGGAAAACGCCAATTATTCTCACCGTTGTCCTCATTGCTCGACACCTGCAGTCCAGTTCTACCAGCAAAAAGAAAGTTGGCTTTCACTTTCAAACCTTTTCAAACACATTTTTTCTACATTCTAAAATTAAGCTGACTATAATTAACCTCGTCAAATCATTCCGTGCTGCCCCGTGATTCACTCGTCCACCTCCACGATTACCTCTGAAACTGTCCGAACGCCTAAAACTAGACACCTTCTGTCCGACGTCAACAATCGCTTTAAGCTTTCCAATAATACCTTCATCGCCGCTCGTCAGACTGAGTTTTGTGTTTCCAGCAACAACTTTCTTGAGAACTTCGTGTATTTTCTCTTGGGAAATTTGCTTCCTGTTCCAACCGTACCGTTGTCCCAAATAAACTATTTTCTGGAAATAAAAGAGAATAATCCGATTCCATGACATCTTAAAAACCAAGCAGTTTTATTTACACAAAGCGTTTCCAAAGACTTACCTTAAGGTTAAACATCACTTCTGCTGCATCCAATTTATACGCTTTCAACCAGGAAACAACGGCAGCGTCCGCGTCGCCACAAATCAAGTGGAAATAACCCTTAACCAAGGAAATGCTGGAAAGTCGAGAATTCTCCCAATGAGCCCCGTTCAGAATCAACTTCTCTTCAAAAATCTCCTTCAATTTCTTCGAATTATTTTTTGCATCTCGCAGCAGGAGGTGAGCGTAGTCAATCCAAGCCGGAAAATTTCGAGGTTCGAAATCCGCCGCTTTCTGGAAGTAAGGAAGAGCTTCGTTCGGATTGTTCTCGAGTATCAAAAGCAAGTTTCCCATGCGATGATTCGGCTTGCTTGACTTCGGATTGATTTGGAGCGCCACCTCCAGACAATTCTTGGCCAGTCTAATGTCACGATACTGAGGTGGAAGAGTTTTGCTAAAAATCTCAGCAATCGCCATGTTCACTTTGGAGCTGAATCTCGCCTTCGGAATAATTTCGAGGGCTGTATCAATGATTAAATCTACGACCTCCTTCTCAGTGACAAACTTCAATTCCCCCAACTTCAAGTTTCCGTGTCCCCAGCGATGTGACTTGATAAGGTCGCTGAGATATGTGCAGAGTTCCATCTGCACCAAGACGTGATCCTTATCGAGTTCCAAGGCCTTCACCAAATGCCGCTTGTCTTCTTCTGATCCTCCTCGACTTTGACGATCCCAAGGCTTTGAGCTCCTTCTCAAAATCCTTTGAACGCCAATCAATTTCACGATCCACTCCACGTTGTCAGGATCGATGGCAAGAATCTCCTTCAAAAGTTTCAGCTCTTCCTCGCCCTCTCTTCGAGCTCCGGCGAAGAACAGGTGGACCCCAGACACGGCCACTTTGGCCAGCGGTGGAAGATTCGAGTGAAGATCGCAATAAGCCACAAATTCCTCCACTTCTGACTCAACTAATAAACTCTTCCGGAAAGCCTCCAGACCTTGAAACACGTAATTCAGTCCCTCTAAATACTCCGCTGGAATCAGGTTCCCCTTCAAAGCTTTAAAAATAATTTCCGCACTTTGAGCAAGTCCTTTGTCGGCCCCGTCAAAGTCCTGCATCACCAGGTGGTAAAAAGAGAGGTGCAGGTGCTCGCTGATTGCTTCCATCGGACTAGCTCTCAACAGCTGCTCTAACAGTTGAGGTGAGGATCCTTTTAGAACCGCATATTTCTCCCGAGCTGCTGTGGTGACCATTTGGAGCTCTTCTGAAGTTAGTGGATTTCCAGGGGGAACCCAGTTAAAGAAGCAGTTGAAATTTTGGAGAGACGAGGGCACCTCAATAGAAGACCACTTTACTGCCGGCGCTTCCACCTCAGCCTGGGCCTCCACCTCGATAAGCACCATGTTCAGCTCCTTCAAAGACACCTCGTCCCCACTTGACCCGTCCTGGCTGCTCATTTTGAAAATACCTGTGAAGGATTTAATTAAAATCGATTATTAAAATACAAATACCCAAGAGCAACAAATTATTTTACAGCAGCCAATATTTTTTTGACATACTTACGGCTAGTCAACTTCGGATACTGAAATATTCGGCTCTGTGTAATTTTCAGGCACAGATGACACTCAAATTTTCAGCCGAAATACTATTTTTTTTAGAAATTGAATATATACCAGCTAAAGCAAAATAAAAATCCACTGCAGACTTTAATCAACGCTGAACGTGGTCAAGTCAGGGAAATAGAGCAAACGTTCAAGTCAGAGACAACCCAAGTACAACAAATATATTATGCCAAACGTTTCTTTCTTTGCCGTCAGTCATAAAATTGTTGTATTTGTATGTGGAATGCAAATCTTCGTAATCATGTATTTTTTCAAGCACGTATCTTAAAGATACATTTGCAAACGTTTTGTGTTATGGCTTGCTTGCAATATCCATGGATGTTAATTACAGATTTTGGAAAAATTGAAAAGGCTTTGGCCTTCATGAACGCCATAACGATATTCATCACATTGACGACGCTCTTCGCGGTAATGTAAAATTGGAAGTGTAAAAAATTGCATGCATTTCCACTAATTACACATATCTTTCAATACCAAGCCTACTGAATTTTTCAACCCATATACAACAAGTTGCATCTACCGTAACACTTGTGGTGAAATCCTACTTCATCAGCGTTCCTCCAGTCATCCGTGGGAGATCACCTCGCTGCTCCGAATTCCGAGCAGCTCCGACAACTTCAAGGTTTCATGCATTTTCGTTTCTCACGACATTTGGGATCAGCAGGAAGATCATTTCTCGTCATGACTCATTTACGGCCCGGACTAAGAATATACTTTCTTTGGACACAACACTTTTAACCTTGATACAAGTATAGAGTGTTGTTATAGGTTTAAATATCATTTTAAAAGGTGATTTGGGGCTACATATTCGAATGGGATCTAAACTTCCACGTTTAAAGATTATGAGCTTCACAGAACTATCAATTTTGACAGTTGTCTGCCTCACTTACTGTGCCTTCGTTTGGACGCCATGGTTACTAGTGACATTCGGGGTTTACGTCCTCAGCAGCATCGTATCATTCAAGTTGTACTCATTCAAAACGGTAATGCATCTGAAATTCCTTGTAGCACAGTAGAAATTAATAAATTTTATATTTTTAAAAGGATCCTTGGAACGAGTTGAAAGACATACGAATCTGGGTCAACATCAATCTTACAGCGATGGTGTGGGCGTTCGCCACCGGATTCTATGAAAAGCCTTTGAGACCATTCTTCGTGTTAGTGACTCGAATCATCATTATGAGCGTCTTTTTTCTGATTTTTTGCTGCACGGAAGAGAAGCTCCCTGCTACAAGTTTCGTCAATCCACCTCACGCCAACAGAGAAGAAATCGGTACGAATGTTAATTCGCGTCCAGTGGCATCATATCCGTCGAGGAGAGACTTGGAATTTTCAGAAGTGGTTACGAATGCTGATTTACGGTCGTTACCACCGGACAATGCTATCGATGACTTTTCAACCCAGTGGCTCCTTCTTCATCCTGGCCGCAGTGCAACTTTACTAGATTATGATTCCAATAATGTGCATCAGTTGGAGTCTTCCTATCAATCCCTGGATTCAGACGGTAATCGACATCATGAGAATGACGAAGTTGACCTAGCTTCGTTGCCACCGTCTTACAGCTTCACAGATCTCACGTCTGACAGGCATAGTCCAAGTGCTCCTTTGGCAGAAACTCGTAAGAATAATTAAATATACGCATGGATAACAAAATCCATCAATTAGATAGAATCATATAGAATTTTGCTAATCATTAACTTTTTGTTTTGTTTTATTTCAGCTCCACCTTCATATTCTGAAGCGCTGGTTCCCAATTTTTAAGTTATAAACGACCAATTTTTTCTTAATCAATACTGGAAATCAGTGCTCAGTAATGAATTTGTATGATACTTCACAATCATAAACACACGCTTCTTCTCGTCGATTGGAAGACTACTATACCGGATATATTTACTTGTACAAGTAACTACAGTTATGTATGTAAATAAAAATTGCTATATAAATTTTTTGAGCTTCCAGTTAACTAGAATGGCGTACCGATAAATAGTTTTTAGCTTCAAGGCAGTACTAAATTTTAAATTTCAAACAAAGAACAAGTTAGCTTTGCAAAAATGCGTATTTGCAAATTACAAGTGATTGTAAAAAGTTAATGTCAAATGTGCACATGTCGCAAGATTTAAATAATGTTTGAAAAATTTTATGCATTTCATACAAGATGCTTTTCAGCAAGTTGAAATTGCTGAAACAATGCCAATTTCACAAAACTTTGACATAAAAAGCGCTGAGAAAACAATTTACTTTTCTGCATTACTCCTAAAGCGTTCGCATTGCTTCCTGGTCTGCTTCTCGAACCATTCTGATTTCAGTATATTATTTTAATTTTCTCTGACAGAAGAATTAAGAATCAACGACATTAAATTTTCATATTTTATTGATGTATTAACAACACTTCGCAGTACTTTTGACGGAAAACCAGCGTTCTTGCGTTCGCAAACATTTACGAGTACATTCGTGCTCCTTCTACCTTAATGAACACTATTGGCTTTTCATCAACACGGTTGTTCAATGTCATCAAGAATCAGGATCAATAACAAAGCGGCTGGGTTCTGGATTTTAATCGCGTTATGTCAAGATAATCTCAGAATAAAAAAATCGTAACTTACTAAAACAACCCAATAACTCCAACAATGCAGCGCACCTTTTTGTCGATGTCGGAACAATCTTAAAAGTCGATAACATCGTCGATTTTTAATGGTGATCACGACTGTGTAATCGATTTCCAATGATTTAATATACCATCCTCAAGGCATTTCGCGTGCTTTTATTTTTTCTACATTCTATATTATGTTTTTATATTTTTCTATTTTTTCTATATACGTATATGCCCACAGCTTCATGTCGATTCAAAGTAAATAAATTATTTTGTCAAATCAATTAAATTGATGTTTACTGAGAATAATATTATATAACATTTTTTGTTGCGTTGTAATAGTCTTGTTATTTAATTGTACAAAAGCGGGAGTCTTGCTGCTATAGAAACCCTCAATTTAACCATGTTAACAATAGTTTGTAATCGCCTTATAGAAAAATTTTCCAACTTTGCTCAATATTATTACCCCCTCCCTCAATTTAATCCTGATAATTAAAACAAAAAGTTGCAAAACATAGCGCTGTGATAATTGCATAGCAGCACAGTCCGTCCCTTCAAAATAATTTGGAAATGCTTTATACATTGAGTATGAAGCTCCACAATCGAAAATCGATATTGTAGGCGAGATCGACATAGTTGGCTATGAACAAATTTTAAGAATTCGACTCGGGCATATAGGTATCCTTCCTTGTGAGCTTAACTCTTATGTTGAGCGTGGTTCAATCAAACTCAACAACAAATATTTCATAATATTTTCTTTTCGTATCACCTTCAGCATTCCTCTACCCTATTTGTCATTCAAGTTTTGTTTCGTCTTTCTTGCATCGAGGACAATTCGAAAACCTGATAGTTATTTTCTAGGAAATAAATCCAGCCAAAATGTTACTAGCTCACGGCTTCCTTTCCGTCTTCATGTCTGTCGACAAATCACTCCCAAGACGGATATGGCATCAATTGTTCGAGTTTGACAAGATTTCAAAGATCGTTTCCATCAACCAGAAAGGAGCACATCGACTCTTCCTAACGTCATTTGTGATACTGGCGATTTCGCTTTGGCATGTTTGTCACATTTTCCAAAGTTTCCGTGGAATGGGAGCAATTGACAAAAGTCAAGGGATTTTGTTTCTTTCACTGGTGTGTGTGCCCATCGGAGGATGTTATCTGCGGGCGAAACATGCTCACTCGACGGCATGGTTACTGAATGGGTTAATCTCCATTGAAAGCCGCTTAGCTCGGGGTGAGGCTACATACATTTCATTTTACATCCAATTTTGGTAGTCAATTTAAAAATGATAGATTTGTGCCACAGGTCCTGCACCGAAAATAACGTTAAAGGGCAAGTCCGCTAAATGGATATGTGAGTACACCCGAGTGCTAGCAATACATGGTAATCCCACTGCACTAGCGTTGGCCTCCACTTTCCAACCATCCCTTGTCCTAAACTTTGCAAAACCATTCTTTAACCCTGAAACGTGGAATTCGAAAGATACATTGTACTTGGATGCATATTGGATTGTGAAGAGGTTTCTCCTCTTCGTTACCAACCACATTTGCTGGAAGATTGTCTCCGTGTCTGGATACCAGCTTGTGACGGATATCTTTGTGACCCCAATTTGCGCGACTGGCTACCAGCAGCAAATTACGAAGTAGGTGTAAACGGATTAAAAATAAGGTGCGATCAACCTTTTATAGGACAGCAAGGTTTTGTTGTATATTAAGTTGGTATGTTCGAGTTCTGAACTTGAAACTTTCTGGATCATTTGACCAAGTTTTTGTTGAAAAGAATGCCAAGTAATTATCTGAAAATTACTAAAATATGCAAGCCATACATGTATAGTTGACCGCCTTTTAATAATTGTTGATCGCACTGTATCTAAATATATAAACCATGGTAAATACTGTAATATAATCCTTGCTCAGCTCAATGTAATTGGATATTTTTGTAATAGAGAGCTAATGAAAATCCAACATCCAAAAAGTGACAAGAGGCATCTCAAATTCCAACCGCAAATTTATCTCTTCCGCTCACTCTCTCTTTTGGTAGACGCCTACAGCAATGGTATTGCCAGCGCATTGGTGCTATTCCTTTGTGTCTGTGGAGTGTGTCAAGTAGTTCCGACGGTAGCCCTTGTTAGGTCCACTGATTTAAACTTACCCCTCACCATTTACTTTATTAACGCCGTTGTTGTCACAGTATTGATTATACTCATGGTGTACTCCTTTCCCGCGGATTTGTACCGACATTCAAAGCACGTCATCAGATCTCTTCAAAACCAACAGGGACTTGGTGTAGATCGATATTGTAGGCGTGTGCTAAGGTCACTGCGTCCACTTCGGGTGGAGTTCGGGGTCAACAACTTCATTGGTGAGACGACTCCATTGATGTTCCAATCATTTTGCATTGCAAGAGTCACAGATTTATTGTTGCTCAGCAAGAGGTACAATAACCTTGCACAGAATCATTTCTGAGTACCAGCACATGGTGGAAGCCGCACCAGAAATGGTTTCAATAAATGTGTAAACATATTTAAAACGAAGCTGTTAATTGACTAAGAAGCCAAAACCTGAATCTGAATGCGCGTTAGTAAAACTATTTTAATTAAAAGACAGTGGGGTTTGATTTTTGAAAATTTTTGATTCCTCTTCCAAATGTAGAAAATGATTCTTGGGCAGCGTGATTCGGGAAGCATTTAAAAAATGTTTAAAATCTTGTAAATATATTTACTTAATATGTTTGTGGATTTACTACTGGACAAACGCGTTGTATTGGAATATTTTCCTACAGTACTCCTTGAATTAAAAGTTGGCGCTGTCAAAATGCTTCAAACCTTCATTGTTCAGAAAGAATAAAACGAGTAATCCACAAAATTGTATAATCCTTGGAAAAGGTTACTCGCGTAGCTTAGACTTCAACAACAGTGCTCAATCATTGTAAGAAATCCGTAAGTTTTGCTGATATCGCTCATGGAAAATAATGTAAGACGTACTACAGATTTATTGTACGTTTTATTGAAAAATACAAACATGATCCGGATTTTTGTTTCAGCTCCATCCTCATATTAGGAAGCATTTGTACATAGTATGTAGTTTTAAGTTTTAAAAGAGCAATTGTTCCTTTGCAAAACGTGGTGAGGATTTTGCATTTGATTTTGTCACGTCAATTCCTACAAAAGTTTCACACTAAGTAAAAATAATCCCCAAACGCCAAATGAAGGATTTGCTTCTCACGGTGTTTTGCGTGCCCATCGGAGTATTATATCGGAGGGCGAGATATGCTCACCGCGTGGTTACTCCATAACACATTATGCTGCATGTTGAGATTAATTTTTCTAATAGGATAGCAGCATTTCCAATTAAAACACACAACGGAAGGTCCAGTAATTTAGTGTTTTCCTTCCTGATATCTAACTGAGAGTCACTAATGAAATTAAAGTTGCCCTGATTACTTTTTTGTTTTGTCTAATCCAGCAGATTCTAACCATTTGACATTGACACAGAGCTAAATATAAACCAATTCTAGACGAAGCACAGAAGAAACTTAAAGTCACGACGCTTTGAAACAATCTATAAAAATGCTTTTAGCTCACAAATTTTTACGAGTTTTCCTTTACGCCCAGAATTCACTCCCAAAACAAATCTGGTACAATGTGTTCGAATTTGACAATATTTCCAAGGTCGTTTCTGTAAACGAGCAAGGAGTACAAAGGATTCGCAATACGTCATACGGAATGTTGGCTGGACTCCTCGTTAACATTTGTCACCAGTTGCAAATCTCTCAAACAAGCAAAACAGTCGATATAATTCAAGGCATTTGGTTTCTGGCGGCGCTATGTTTGTCCACCGGAGGATTTTACTTGAGGACAAAACATGTCCACTCTATTGCCTGGCAACTAAACGGATTCATCTCAATTGAAACAAAAATTGTTCAAGGTATGTCTCATTTTAATTTTTGTATCACCAAGCAACGTGCTAGCTAAACTTGTTGAAATTTTGTTATCGTCATATTCGACAGGTTCTCCTCCAAAACAATCTCTGAAGAGCAAGTTGGCCCGGTGGATATGTGAATACGCAAGAATATTTTCAACTCATGTTGCTCCTGTTGTCCTCGCTTTGGGGTCGGCTTGCCAACCGTCCATCGCTCTAAACGTCATCCGACCATTAAATTGTCTGGAGTTTAGGATTAGCAATGAGACCACATTTCCATATCGCTTTGTCCAAGCTACAGTTATCTTTACCTTCAATCACATTTGCTGGAAAATAATAATGGCCGCCGGATACCAAATTTTGGTGGACACTTTGGTCACTCCGATTTGCGCGGTAGAAGAAGAAGAGGAAATCATAAGGTGAGGGAAATAAAGTAATCTTGCAAATACTACAGAAGGGTGTTTCAGGTTGCTTGGTTTGCTTTGGAAAATCAAAAATTACAAGTATATAAAAAACATGCTTTTGAAACTGCAGAAGGATCCTCCAGATCCGGCATGCTAAAACTGACGAGCAGCGTCTCCGAATGAGGTCACAGATATCACTTCTCCGGTCACTGACTCTTCCGGTTGGAGCCTACAATAGAAGCATTGGTGATGAACAAATTATGCTCCTGTATATGGCCGGAATGTCCGAAATTGTTTCTATGGTCGTTCTTGTCAGATTTACTAACTTTGATCTGCCATTAACTCTGGTCATTTTTTATTCTTATGCTGTCACCATTTCATGGCTTTTGATACTAGTAGTATTCTCTTTCCCAGCGGATTTGCATCGACATTCAAAGAAAACAGTGGAGTATCTCAAACATCATCAGGGATTCAGACTAGATACCTACTGTCGACGTTTGATCCGCTCATTTCGGCCTCTCAGAATCGAGTTTGGGGCAAACAATTTTATAGATGAGACAACTCCCTTGGTTTTCCAATCATTTTGCGTGGCAAGGGTTATGGACTTGTTGTTGCTAAGCAAGTAGTAGTCGAAATCAGAAAATCAATGGAAATAGTAGCATGATAAGTAGATGCATTACAAAACATGTTCTACCTGGAACTTAAAAGCAGGAAAGCATGATAAACGTTGTATCATATTTTGCTACATTGCGATGATTGAAATGAACATTGCTTTTCAACAGTTCATCAGCATTCCAGTGACCATATTAAAATATTATTAGGAGACTGAAAAATAATCGACGATAATAACTATAGATAATCAATAATAACTTGTAAATAAAAATTATCACTTACGACGTCACGAAACTTGATTTTATTGTCATAGATTTCGTTTGTTATTTAAAAAATATGGATCAATGATCTCAAAGATTCAGACCGTTTTAATTTTCAAGCATCGGAGGATCAAACAGCATTTTAATGTTCATAAGGCTGAAAATTCGAAGTGATTGGAGAGTATCAAAATCTGGCATCATCTGCTTGTCAGAGACGACCGTGTTCTGACGCTGATAATCAATTTGTGACTAGCTAGAAGTACGTCAAACAAAACTAGAAGGCTTTGATCACGCTAATTGTTTGATATAATCACTTCTTATAATTATTTACCCTTGTTACCAAGGTATGTACATGTAAATACGTGGCTCGGAAAAACGGAATGGAAAAACACGTAATTACGTGGGTAAATTCAGGGGTTCAATGGAAATGTAAAAACGGAAAAATGCATTTACATTATTTTTTTCAGATATTTGAATTTATCCACCAAAATTTCAAAGGTTTATACGGATTTTTTGCACGGAAAAACGTTTTTCCGTATTTCCTTTTTTCCTTTTTTCCATGTATTTACGTCCAAAATGTTTTTCCAAGGAAATATATATACCTTGCTTGTTACATTTTGTTGCAAAATTATAACATACCAGTAAGTATTTTTGATTTCATTGCATGGTCCAATTCCATAAATTTGGCTGCTCCACAAAAAATCTGCTTTTCGTGTCAGTAGTGAGATAGACATAGATATTTGCCAATTTTTTAATTGGTCAATTAGTCACGCAAACAAGCAATTAAAAATTAATTAAAATATATCAAACAAAGAGTGTGAAAGCTTTTAGCAATGAGTGACTTTAGCAACAACCACAGCAAGAGTGAGAGCACAAAGAGAAAGTAATAAGATATAATTATAGGCAATAAAACTTCTCTACAACTCGTCCTTCACGCTCAAGCGAGTAAGAGAAAACAGTACTCACCTGAGCTTTCACCTACATGCTTTTACTCAATATAAAACTTTTTTTCCAAAATCATCACAAGAGTCTTCCTAATAGTTCTTAATTATAGGTTGTAAAAATACTTTTTGTCACACAAGCTTATTTGCAACACATCACAACACTAATGTAAATACACAAAAGTCGTTCACGTTGTCTTTTGTACGTTGTCATAATACATACAAGCCGTCCTATGCCGTCTTTGTTTGTTACCATAGAAACCGCAGCACAACACACATGTTGTTCACAATACATGCTTACCTCCATGAGACAGATCCTTTCTGTACAGAGTACAAGCAACGACTGAATTGATTTCCTAAATGTAGGTCACTTGTGATTGGTCGAGACGAACGCATGTAATACCAAAAACAGAGAAAGAATACATTCCGGTGATATGCAATTGTCCAGTATGGAATTAGAGATCCCCATGCTACGCGCATGCTCGTCCTTTGTACAATAGGAAAACAAACAGATCCCCATGCTACGCATATGCTCGTCCTTTGTACAATAGGAAAACAAACAGATCCCCATGCTACGCATATGC
>JAHZMW010002832.1:0-15641 GCA_027743745.1 Alloscopus bannaensis
TTTTTTGTTTGATGGCTACACTCCACCTTACTGAATAAGTTAAGACGGGAGTGCGCATAAAAAACGCGTATGCACACAATACCATATATATGAGTACACAAAACACTAATGCTCGAGACTCACTTTTTCGTGGTACACAAAAATTTCGACGCCGAGACAGACTAGCTACGTGTGAGACTCTACAATATCATGTGCGGAGAAAGTGAGAGAGAAAGATGCACATCAAAAAACTGTATGCATGTCTGCCAAACGCTATACAACACACCTGCCCAAAGCCATGTTTTCTTCTTTTGCTTTATGGCTGAGCCTGCTTTCCCCTCTCTTTTCGCCTTGCATACATATCGACACAAACAAAAAAAACAGAGAGACAGAGAGAGAAAACAGAAGAAGACGAAATCAGGAGAAAGGAGCTAAAAACCAACTTTTTTATTCTGTGCCATACTTTCCCCTCCAGCTTTCACTTCACATTAGTCAAGATTCCTTACGCATAAAAGTTGGTTGTACGGAATGGAACCCATTCCTTTTGTTCCCCGGTCTTCTTTCTCCTTCGTCGTTTCTGAGTGTTTATGTGATTTCGATGTTGGTCGCCAACCCATTTAGATGTTTTTAATGCTTACCTCCTCCTTTCTCTCTTGCTTTCTCTTGTGGTGTTTCTCCCTTTCTCATGCAAACACATTATGTACAACGTCGTCGTACCCTATTGTGCATCTTCTCGTCTGACCTGTAATTTTTCCACATTCTTTTCCCTCTCACTTCCAAGACTCCTTCACTTGAAATATGTGCTGCCGGTGCATGGCATCAAAGTGAGCGTGTCTGTATGTCGGTATGTTTCGTCAGCAAACTTGTGAGTGAGAAAGAGTGGGAGTGCAGACACGACTTTCACTTGTGGTGTTGTGCCATCCAAGCATTTTCGATCTTGACGAGATTTTACTCTCAAAACATCGTTTGTATGAGAGATGGCTGCGAGCATTTCGGAGAAAGAGAGATGGAATGATAAAATCAAAAACCTACACAAACTCGATGCTTTCTCTCCCATAAACCAGAGTCAATGTTTGGTACAATAAAAAACAAAATGTTCATCCAAAGAATCCTTTGCGTCTCCCATTGTCAGAAGATTATAACGGGAATTCGAGGTTGAACGCGATTAATGTCTGGGCATTACTACAAGTTCATTTCAAATCCCTTTTGCATTTCCCCCATTATTATCGAATTGATGGGTTGCCCTCATTCTGAAAATGTTCCACTTGAACTTGAAACTGCATTAGTTGACCATTAACGATTGATTACACACAATACGCAAAGCCGGATGCAGAACAACGTGTGATATTTCACAAATGTCAATGACAATAATGGCTTTGACTTTTCTAACACTGACGACGACAACCAAGATGACAATTTGCGGAACTAGAGTCAACAATAGTGTAGTAGTAGTAGGTGATTATGCCAGCTTTATAAAGTCTCCCATTGTTAAAAAAAGATTAAAAGCCAAATGCACCGATCAACTCTTTATATGAACTTATCTGGGCCTATAATAGTCGCCTAACGTTTAACGACACCCCCATTTTCACTAAACATATATATAATGAAGAGCTGATGTTGTTAGAGATATTAGAAGCATTATGAAGGATTTGTGATTGTGAAGCTACACAGGGCAAAGTGCTGCACAAGAGAAGAGAATGAATTAACTTACGGATAGTTCCAACTCGTTATTGAGATCAGGCTCCTCTTCACTGAAAACTGGATCAAACAGAAAACGAGGATACAGTTTATTAGAGCCATAAATTTTCACATGGACCCTTCACATCGGCTTTTCTCAGCAACAACACAAAATTAGAGGTATATAAAGCAGAGTATAAGGGTAGCTTAGTTTCTCGGCACACAAGCTGTAGAGTCAAGTGGCCCACACAGAGGCAGATTGCGAAGCGCACACACGTACAGTAGCGAGCATCCATCTCACAGAAGGCCAACAATAAAGTCACTCGCCTACACACTACCACACACATCCATATATGTACACAGAGACTACTCCACTAGTCACATCACAATAGGGAAAGTTCGGAGCGAGCCTTCTAGCAACAAAGCCCCTGCGAAAGCCAGAAGCGAAAAAGCAGCTAACAATTTTGATACACAGCACCACACAAGAGGGCAAGTGCACACAAATTGTACAGATCCATTGTGGGAGACGTTAGCATCTACACTAATATAAAGCATATAGAGAAAAAAGGTGCATTTTTCTTCCTCTCCATCTCTCTCTGAACGGAGGATTCCTTGAAAAAAAATAGAAGGCGAAAGCGACTGAACTGAACCAAGTAAGCTGATCACAGTGAGTAACAAGAGTGGTAGAACTGTGGTATTATTACGCGCTGAGGGTGAAAGGAGCTCGATTGGCTCACATTATTCTAAAGTTGTTCTGTCTCTTTCTCTTTTCCCTTACTTGGCTGCCTCGTACTGAACGTCACACACACATTTATATAGAGCATATACTTAGATATACATATTATGAGATATCTAGAAGCTTTCCAGTCTGTCGTGTAGACCAGAAAGAAACAATCTAAAAGAGTAGGTTGTGCAGCCAAAAAAAGAGAATGCTATGATAAGGGAAAATGAAAACTGATATTTTCTACACACATCTTTGTATTCATCTTCAACTCTTTGACCTATACCAAAAGTCCACAGTACGCTTTCTCCTACGAGGAAAAACCTTTTTTTTTAATTCTCGCTGCTTTTCCTGTAGATTCGTATAAAATTGTAGAATTTTGTTCAAAATTTTATTTCAGTTGGAAAACAAAAACTCATTGTACAGGCCTACCTCATTTCGACCCAATTTGTTTCATACAATTTTGCTTTAAAAAATTAAAGTTTTTCCTTCTGATGCTGATCCACCATCCCAGTCGACAATCGAAACGCGCTTAGTTAGACACATTCCTCATTTTCTTCTCATCTGATTTCATTCATATTAGTGTATCCCTCACATCAACTTAGCCAACGTGTGGAAGAGAAAAAAAGTTAAGCCGGTCGTCTTATAAGTGGCAGTTAAACTGTTATATTACATCTTGTAGTCTCGCAAACTCTTACAAAAGGAATTATATACTCTGTTTTACTCCTACTGTCTCACAGCACAACTCTTATTCTTCACTCACACCACACGGATCCCTTTAACTGACTTTTTTTTTACTACCATTCTTTTTCAACCAGAAGCCCACGATGTACACACTTTATACGACTACAAGTTGAACAAGTTATTCTTCTGGTGTGTTGCAACTTGGCAAAAGAAGCAGTGAGTTACCACAGAGGACAACTAAACTCAAATGGCTGAGAAAGAGAAAACGAAAGAGAGAGAAATAAAGGAGGAAGCCGTCGAGGTCATCATGGGATTTCGGGATTTTCTCGATTTCCTGCCTTTTCAATTTTCCTTTTTTCTTCTCCAACCACAGTGCATACTTGATATATACACGAGGAATGTACATGGATCGTTTTGTCTTCCCTGGTATCTCACTACAATGAGCGGCAGAGAGAATGAGAGCATGTGGATTCCAGAGAAAAAGAACAATCTGTGTGCGACTATACGGAGTACGTGCACTTTGCTACACATTTATGTATGGTATGAGGGCAGCAAGACAAGAAGTCAATACCGCTACTAATACCACTCCTTTTCTCGTTTCCTCCAATTTTACGAATTCCCCAGTAACAACAAAATGCATGTGTGTGTGAGCCCACTCTCTCCGCTCTCGTTTCCCCGTTTTCCTTCTCTCTTTCCGGACTTCCTCAACTTCTTGTTCCTATCTGATGCATCATCATATCAAGTTACAATGAAAGCAAAGAAGACCAAGAGAGAGAGAGAAAAAAAACTCTTGCTTTGGCTTAGGTTCGTGCTCTGCTTTTAATTCACAACACATTTTGGGTCCTGGCTTGAGTTCCATGAGAAAAGAATCAAGTATAAAAAAAGAAGAAAAATAGATCGACATGGCCCGTAGGGCCTAGAAGACGAATGCTAATCCTAAGATCACAACTTGCTTGTTAGACATGCACAAAGATCAAGACGCACAAAATACACACATAGTAAAAAAACTGTACAACATGCTTTCGTATAGGTTACAGTGTACGCTTTTTATTTCCTCATGCTTTCACCCTGTGCACTATGTACACTTTGTGAAATGACAGAGGAAATGCCAATGGCATGTATGTATCACGTTACATCTCATGTATGCATGAACGGATGCGTATACAATTTTAGTATTGGCCATTTTGAACTACTTAGCAATTTCTACAGCTCCGTATCTCATCTGAACACTTACACTTTTTTCCTCCTCCAAAAAATCTAACCGAAGCACACACACACGACAGAGAGAAAGGCAAACAAAAAGAAGCACTTTTTGTGGCTGAGGCACGAAAAAATGTAGGGGACTTGAAGAGTTCATAAACTTGGCTAGAGTCATCGACTACTACATACATATAGGTTGGCGAGAAGAGAGAAAAAAACCCCGACAACTATAGAAAACCATATATACAGCCACTCAAGACTACGTGTGCATAAAACCACGGGGGCAAGCCATAAATTAAAGCTGTAAACTTAAAAACGGCATATCAGAGGACATTTCAAGGATCAGTGAATCCCCTTACATCAAGAGTCAAAGGGATGGATGCGCGATGTTGCAAAATGCGAGAAAAAAGGTAAAAAAATGGAGAGAAGTCAAGAAAAAAGGAGTCGTGTATGTAGATAGAGAAGGATGGGAGAATACATAAAATAAGCTTTTCTGGGCACCACTTTCACCATGCGTGATCGAAAGTTATCGTAACCTTGCGTTTGAGGAGGCGACACCAACCGATAGTGAGGATACACATAAAAGCAGAACACTACAAACATACATGTATACATTGGTTTCGTCTCATAATAAGTGTATAAACTACAGCGGTGTGTCTCGATGAAAGAAATTTTCCCATAAATAGAGCAGAAGAAACGAGGGGAGAAAGCTGTGAGAAGCTGAGAAGAAAACGCAGAGTCAAAAGAAGTGTGCGAAGTTTATAAGGGACAAAAGAGAGAGAAAAGTGGGAGCAAAGTAGCTGTGTGACGTTCCGGGTTATAAATGGGAGCATATAATTAAAGGGTTACCTACAAAACACACAATCAGTATCAACATTCGTATCACATTTCCCTGTGGATTGTGTTCGACGCAAGAAAATCCTTCTTTTTTACCACTGGCAGCTTATTGTTTACGATTGAAATCCCATATTTTCTCACTTTCCTAAGTTCAAATAAAGTTGAATTATTCTGCAAATGTTCAAGAAAAACCAAGCAGCCTTGAAGAATATGAAAAAATGCTGAGCCTTATAGAACTATACTTCAAGTAGGACGGGAAGCATTAAATGAGCAAACGATTGGTAATGGCTAATATAAAAACTCTGGAGCACTCCTCACTCTACTGGAGGATCTCTCGTTTTGGCAAACGACGGATGCATATAGTAAAAAGTCAGAGTCTCGGAACACATGGGAAGATCATCCCTATCTGCACTGATTTATGCATGTACAATATTATCTATCTTTAATTCAAGAGGTACGCGAACTTTCAATCTTGCTTCAAGGCAAAATGGAATTCCTTATGTTTCGCCTTTTTTTCTCGCTTTCATTCTTTCTCCTCCTGCTTTTCCCTGCTCGTGCACAAGACTACAAGAGAGCCCAAAAGAGTGTGTGTGTGGCACACAGAATGTAAAAGCGTGTGTGTGTTCATCATCTCATTATAAAGAGTATGCATAAAGTTTCAAAGAACATTAAACTTTTCTTGGCTCATTCTATTCTAAAATGAGTTAAGGAATGCAAATGTAATATTAACTGCTCGCACAACTACTTCCAACAACATTTTCCCCTACAAATACGAGCCTGATGAGATGACGAGGAGACTGCTGGTCTTAAAAACCAGCACACACTGTCTCTACTACACACGTTNACATTTTCCCCTACAAATACGAGCCTGATGAGATGACGAGGAGACTGCTGGTCTTAAAAACCAGCACACACTGTCTCTACTACACACGTTATCCCCTGTTCGTCAGCTTCTTCTCTCTTTTTACACTAGTAAAAAAACCGGATTCTTCAATCCCTTTGAGTACCATCTTACACAGAGAAGAAAACGAACACTTTATACAGATTCAGACATCACGGAATGTGTACAGTGAGAGAGATCGAACGGAGAAAGTATACACCATCACATGAGAAATGCACACGATGAAAAAATATATGGGAAAGTTGCTTCTTCAAAAAAAACTGCTCCATTCTCTTCGTCTGCTGGCTTTCTTCGTTGAATACATTCCTACCTAGTTATTTATAGAACGAGCGTATAGCTACTCACCTCCCATTGACTTCATGTCCACCTCCTCGTAGATCACCACACTCACTTCAGCTTTTAGCATGGTTCTCAGCTCGGAGGCACAAGTGCAAATTGCATTTTTATTACCCCCGTAACATTTTGCCAGTTTCCACTTTGCTCACTTACTTTCACACACACACACACACACATGTACACACAAGCCCTCGCTGATACATACACAGATGGAGAAAGCGAGAAGCAGACAGACAGATACGTTATATGAAAAGACAGATGGATTCGAGTTGGCCGTGTGTACACTCAGCTTCCCTGTATGCACCGAAAGGGACGAGGCAGACAAGGTCCAACCAAACTCACATGAAACCAGCAGCCTTTTAGACATGAACCATTCAGAGAGAGAAGCAGCGTGGTTCACGAGTATAAAAACGTGCTCCTCTCTTGCATTCTCCTTTGGAACTTTCGAAGAAAAAAAATAACAAGCTTTCACTCTCCTCAACTCATATTCTACTCTATGAATCATGAAAAAAGTTCGATTTCTCCTCTGCCTCTGCAACTCCCAGGAATTCTTCAATATTTTCAGGGAGATGACTTCATTGCCCAGCCCCAAGAATCTACAATATGCGCGCCCCTATAGTGAGTCTTTTTATGGTGCACATTATACACATCGAATTTCATGATGGACCTCCATATCGACGGATTCGATACTCAAAGGGAAAGTCGTACACATTGTCCAGTCGTACATCTTGTTCCGTCTTGAATGTAACCCTGCAAATTGTACGCCTTCATCTCGACGTCTTAATTCACAAGTGGGAGAAACAACCACTATCTCTCTCTCGCTCCCGACCTAACCACATTGGAACAGGGCAGACACTCTCGCACACACAGACGGAACATAATTGACTTAACTACTGGAAATGCCATAACATGACTTAATACCTAAATATGGGTGGAAGAAAAGGTAGTAAAAATGAATCTCTCATTTCTCTCTCTCTCTCGCAACTCCCCTTTCCCTCTGTTACATCGGAGCCCATTTCTGATAGCTATGAAATTTCCTGTTCGGATAGAACGAGTCATATGAAAATATTCCACAGTATTTTATCAAAGACATAAAAATACACATACAAGATACATTGCATCCAATGCATTTCTCCATTGACTCCCTATAACGGTCGTGCTGTTAACCCTCCGTCAGGGTGTCCACACAGAGAAACTCTACTATTTTCTCAGAGTGAAAAACTCCTTTCCATTCAGACGTGCATGGAAGGAGTCAAGCATGGCATAATATCAAATAAAGAAACAGTTAGTGTCCCGAAGTGTGGAACTATGGCCTTTAAAAATGTAAATCTATCAGATGTAATGGCCCTTTTAGTCTGTTATATGCTATCGACACTGTCTTCATCTCGTTTTTTTCTTCTCTCCAAAAACAACCTTGAGCCACGAAGCTGAGAAGAAAGAGAGAAAACTTTAGAGCACGCTTCATCTTATATAGCCCATTCCTCGTGAAACCAATAAAAGTTATGCATATGTCACACAGAAGAGAGCATAAGTATTCTAATGTGGTTTTTCCATCACAATATGTAATGTAATGGTTTCAACTCGTTACTCTGTATCTCTTCCGAGAAGATGAACGACCACAGCCATTTCATAAAAATGGAGTGTAGACCTCACGTGTATATGTGTAGAAAGGGATCTTGTGTCGTTAAAGCTTCATTTTACCACTACACCGACAAAAAGATCATCAGAGGTGTTTGTTTGTGTTTCCACTTTTTTGTTGTTCCCACACACCGCCACGGTAGATTAATAATTACTAATTTATGGAAGTAAACGCTGGGCTTCGCCAGATTCACAATCCACCGCAACTAAATAAGACAGAATGTGAAAAGAATATATACACGCTCTCTTACCTGTAGCAGCCAGTAGCATCTCCGGTGAAAAGTTGGAAGAATGGCCGAGTGGACGTAACACCCATAAATGCACTGTGAGAAGAGAGAAAAGAGTTGTTTTATTAGTTACCCTAGAATGACCGTCTCGATGATGAGTAAACATGGGAAGAAAGCAGTAAACCCAAACTTGGCAAAAAAACTGTCTAAATCTTCTCCTTCTTGTATACTCTAGTATTTTGCCTTGAGCAACTACTTCCCTCATAATATCTTTCCATCCTCCACGAATATACAGCTCATAATGAATTAATAACTAAACGAGTTTCACATCGCGCCCCGTCATCTTCCCTCTGTCTTGCACCCACCATTAAATGTATGAGCACAACAAATGATTTACAACAACCCTCTTCCCTGGAAAGGAAGAGCGCGACATGCCATCATCAGTACACAAACTTTTCTCTACATTTCTTTTTAGCAGCAAGAAAAGAGGATATAAAATCCCACAAAGTACACAAGTAATAGAGCAAGTATAAAAAGAAGTAAGTGGGGGAATCATTCATTTAAGAGTGTTGCAAAATTTACACACTTCTCCTCCCGCCGTCGCCTTTCCTTTTATTTACACAAAAGTATACGAAAAAGTATGCATAATGTGAGTCACACAACTCTCACGGTCCATGACATGATGGAAGCAATGTATCACCACCAACGTAAACACACTCAATTTATGCAATTTACCAGTTGTTGAATATGATGCCAACCTATTTCCTTCAAGGAAGAGACCTACATATTTCACCAGGATAACATGCGTGTACAAATGCGTTCTCTGCTCGAAATGTCCTCCATGTAAATCCATTTACACAAAAATACATTTTTTTTATTCTTTAGAATTCCTTTCTTCTCCCTTCCCCTTTTAACTTTTATCCTGTCTCTCCAAGAGACGAGCTTCTTCATACGTTCTCCTGTTCATTTCATTTTTATATGGTTGCGTGTAAAGTAAGGAAGGTTAGCAAGTTAGAAAATCATCAAGCTATATTATGAGTCCCCTGGGGGAGCACATAGAGCCATTTCTCCTCAACTCGACATGTTGTATATATAATATGAGCGTGGCGGTTTCTTAGTTCCGAGGATCCAAGACAAAGTTTGAAGAATAACAGGAGTCCACCTTGTGTACATATTTTCCCTATTTTTTTCTCGCTTTGTGTTTCCACAAACTATATTTCATGTGGCTTTCTCCTCGAAACAAATAGTGTTCCACACTCACAAACAAACACACCGCTTATGCTTATGCTCACAAGATATTATGAGAGTTGTATGTGTGTGAATTCCATGTAGATTGGATTGCTTATATACAATGATCTGTGTTGAGCGGAGATCCCTTACCTCGGTCCCTTGAACTTTAAGCTTCATATGATCCTCCCTGGTGGTCTTCCCATCTTTCCTCTTCTTCCAGCAATACCCATCTCGGCGGTACCTCACTTTCTTGCGGCTGTACAACAGCATCGATCCACTCTTGGGCCTGCCAAAAGACACATTTTATTTCGTCATTTTTACACGACAACTTTAAAGCTTCACAAGATATTGCACTATACTACCGCTATACAATAGGTAATGCATGTCGCTGAAAGTAAAATGCTAAAGCGTCTATATGTGCGTGCGATTGGATACCATTGTGCATCTAGCTTGACGATGTTGATGATGCGTGGAAAGTGGGTGTATGCCAACCACGTATAATATTTGAATGCACAATTGAAGCTACATACAACTTTTCACTTGAAATCTGGAAAACATTTTACTATAGATATGCCACATTGTCGTCAATCGAAAACTTATAAAAAGAGTACGAGAAGCACAAAAGTGAGTCGTATACACAGAAAACTTCGTACTCGCATCATTCTTGATTCTTAATATCAATACACCCGCGACATACACAATTTCCATAAAGGCAAAACGTATTTTGCTACTTTCACCATTGCTCCATCAACGCGAAACATCTTTCAACACATAAATATGCATGTCTATCCATAATGCTCGTGTAGGTGCGTATGAACATCTCATACAAAATTTATACACAGAGTACAGAAGTTTGTCATCGTAAAAATTGAGACATTATACACACAATGGTCGTGTTATGAAAGCGGATTGTAAGTACATATTAATGAGGATGATCGTGTCGTGTTTCTCAAGCGATTCAATGTAAATATACAATTTTTGCCAATAAAATGCGAAATGCATTAATGCACATTGAACGGTGAGCTATTAAACTTGTTTTTACGCATATAAAAGAAACATGTACCTACAATTGCACGAACATAATATTGTTCAAAAACATTTTTCTTGTTTCCTTATTTTCCAGTTGAGCATTCAATTCCTTTTTGAAGGACAGTCGTGAGCACGGAGTGGAAAACACTCATTTGAAAATATAAAAAACATGGAAATACATTAACATCACGGTTGACACTCTGGAAAAACAGACATAACCTAGTGGTTATGTCTGTTGGAAAACAGGATAAAATGTGAATACTTCGAATGTAAGCTTGTAGTACGTAACACCCAATGTTTATACATCCATAACAATATTTCTTTCCATATGCCACTTCCAGTCTGAGACCGTCGGATTTAACCTACGAGACTACATCCATTTTTTTAGCCGAATCAAACTTTTCATCACAACCTGTGCAAGAGGTGGTGAGGTGGAAACTTCAAGTGAAAATGTGAGTAGTAAAGAGTGGCTTAAAAAGTTGAAGCCCTGAACGGGACTCCTTGAATAACCCCGCTGTTTTTTTTTCGGAGTTTCAGCTCGAATTTTTTTTCAAACAATACTTCTCAAGGAGGACCCAGTTGAAAATGTGTGAAGAATGAAAATTTCTCCACTCGATCCACGAATAAACTAAATTTAAGCTAAAAACTTTGCATGAACATGTGCCTTAGATTGTCAAAACTTGAAGGTGAAAACTTCTCCGGAGCTCACCTAGAGATTAAATGGGAAAGCGGTAAAAATAAACGCATTCACAACTCATTCTCTGTCTACTTGTTGTCTCCAGCGGACGTCCACGTAGGAAAGAGTGAGAGAACAAACGAATCGAATAGCAAAGTGAGGCGAATATGTTGAAGCCCACCCTTTCGTCAAAGGAACAGGCAGGAAACTTTTCCTGACATTGTTTGAGGATGAGAGAGAAAAAATTATGATTTCGATTATGATGATATGGAGTGCTCCCCGAGTGTTCCTTTCGTTACCACACACACCTTGGATGAATAAGTGGCCTATCCAATTGCATAAAATGTTTGATTTGACTTTCTCCTGCTCACATCATTCCCGACTTTTCCACCAACTGCTCTTCCGCTCTGTTGGCACAACCATTTACACATTACACCCGTGATAACGTCGGTGTGCGAAGGAAATCGCTCTCGTTCTCGCAGAGGCAACGTGGAAATGAAAATAGCTCATATCAGGGGGACATTAGCTTCAACAAAAAGACGGACGGAAAACGCTGTGATTTCATTATTGTCAGCTTTGTTGGGCACGGGGAGTGGCGTGAAGTGGGTCTGCGATGTAGTACAACATGTACTCTGTAACCAGAAGTCTAATATTTGGTAGAAGGCAAAAAAGCATGATTTATCATCATGAACCGGATATGTTCATCGAAAATATGAGAAAGCTTTCCACTTCCAAACATGAAAGATGAAGTAGAGAGAAGAGTAATGATTTTTCTTATGTGGATCAAAACAAGTGAGGAGAAAGTTGATGAAGTCTTTAGTGTTTCTTGCACTGATGGACATAATTCTTTTTTCAGTATGCACTCCTCGTGAAAAGGAAACCCTGATGGTGATGAAGCATGAAATAATTTTCGCCCAGAATTATTGAGGTCTGGTGAGCGGTGTATTATGTAAAAGTTGCGGTTTGAGACACGTTCACGTACACACCACCACGCTCCAATCAGACATGGCTTTAGTGTAGTTGTGTGTGTGGCATAAAGCGTGGCACGCACGGCCGACTGGTGAAACATCGAGTGCAAAGGAGTGCATATCCGAAATGTATACATGAAATTTTATTGTATGTAGATCGAGATCGTAACTTTATAGATTTCTCATTTTTTCCCCAAAGCTGTCGATCAATTTGAGTGATAACTGCCTACACACTTATTACTCGCTCACGAGTCACACATTATTGAAAAGCAAAGGCGTACACAGGCCTGTGTGTGCCTTATTGTTTCAAGAGTTGAATCAAAAATCGAAGAGAAAAAAAAGAAAGAAAAAACGCAGTAATTGATCTACTCCATTTTACATCGTCAGTCGTCTCTACAACTGTGTATACAGTCCGTTTTCCTGAAAACGCTCGATTCCCGGGAAAAGAAAAAATAATAATGCTTTTCTTATGCAAACTGCACTTTCTGATCCGGTCTGCTTTCTCCTTTGAGTGACTCTTAGTGTTTTTTAACTGTGGAAAATCTCTTGACGACCTCAAGCCCTAATAGTTTTTACAATACAAGCTATGGGAGGGAAATGCATTGGAGCACATTGTGTTTGTGTGTTGTAGACATAAACAAAAACAGGAGGGAAAAATAGGGAAGAGGGAGAACTGGCAAACAGCACGCGAGAAAGTCTTTAATGGAACACGAACATTAGTCACGATAGCACTCTTCCTCGGCCGTTAGCAATTTCCAATGCAATACAATAGTGAAAGTATTTATTTTTCCCCTTTTCATTTTGATACTAAAGCCCTACTTTTACTCTACTCGAAATAGTCGGCGTTGTTGAAACTTGAAATCTCGTTCCCTCTGTCTCGCCTCTCACTCAACTCTTGCAACACATACTCAATACAATTACTGCTCCTACTAAATTGGCTCATAACACGGCTGAGCTGTGTGTGTGTGTGTGAACTTTTCGTGAAAGATTTTCATTCATTTATTGAAAGTGGGCGAGTGAGAGAATAAAGTACACTCTTTATTAAGATTGCCTTTTCAAAAAAAATCTCTCTCCCTCTCTTCAGGATTTTCGCACTGGAAAAATGTGCTCCCTTGTTTTCTCAAGTAAAAGTGAGCCACATAAAAAGGCAGAACATGAGAAACCACACTGGTGATTTGCGCACAGATAAAGTTATACAAAATGCTTGTCCTCACTAAACACGAAATGTTTTAGCACACACACCTTTAAAATCTGAGCGTGTAGGAAAACTTTTATATGCACGTGATGAGCGTGTGGGTTTCATTGTATTTTTATATGTTATAGGTATTCCACGAATGTGAAACGGTAAGCTTTTGAATCAACACTTTTCAAATTTTTTGAGTATATACATTTCAATTATTTTAAAAAACAAGTTCCAAGCGTAAACTAGGCTTTCGCAAGCCAAGGTTATGCATAAGTTTCAATACAGTCCGAGCTCGGTGAGCCGAATAACAAATGATCTTGAGAGAAAAACTACGGACAGAACACAATAGGAACAGCACAATACACTTCCGGTATTTAATGGTTGATGAATGACTGATAAAAAATGGTGTGCATTATGTCTAAACCGGGGGTATAATCTTATCATCGCCCATTACGCAACCATATATCATGTGCACCACACAACCATTTTAACAAAGCCTCACTTCATTACTATAGCTCATTTTTTACTTTCTCCCCTTTCTTTCCCTTTCACTCGGCCAAAAAAAAACTATCGTCCCAGCTGCTCAGCTCTTTGGTCCGGGGTCTTTCGTCTTTGACTCAATTAATTTGCGTGAAGTCTATTTAGTCGATAATTTTTTTCGGGGGCATGTGAGCCAGTTTTGTAGAATGTGCGGTTAACAAACTCAGCCAGCTGCACTAGTCGCACCCCGTACATTATTAGGGTGCATCATGCGAAGGCCCGCAACATTTCTTCAAGGCTGTCCCTAAATAGCTTAAATGCAAGCATTACAACTTCCCTTGACACACGTGCGACAATTTCAACAGCCAACGTATAAAATGTAACTTGTAACATCGGCTTGTGTCGAAAAAAAGAATTCGGGACGATAAATGATAAATAGAATAAATAAATCTTGTAAATGTTCACATTCGGATGTAAATCACAAGAATAAGTTCCACCGAATTGAAACAAGAGTTAATTAACCTTGGTAGAGGATTTAAGCAAAAAAAAACCCGATCTATACCGTTTGAGTACTAGGTTAACCAACACAAAGCAACGAATGCAAATACATATTCGTTGAAATCCACAAAAGTCTATATGCCAGGCATATCAACTCGGTATGTTTTGTACACAAGTTTTATTATTGTAAGCGGAATGGAATCGCAAACTACGCCTTGCCACATTACGATGTTCCGATAACAATGAAAAATTGCACATTCCACTGTCAGTAATTCATGAGAGGCTAAAAAATTATATTGCTATTAGGGGACAATATGAGTACGCAACATAAACCACTATAGAGTTGTAACTACCACCCCACACTTTCGCTCCCTCGATCCACACTTGAAACACAATTTTTTATTCACAGATAGGCCACTCTTATCCATTTATTACATCTCTTGACAACATAAGGTTCTCCAAAAAAAAAAGTGTTCGCTTAAGGGCATAGAAATACGTAGTTGAACACATACTCAATGTGAAACTTCCAGTTATAACTTTCACGTATATAGGAGACGATGATGATAACATATTTCGCACACACTTCATTTCAAACGGGGGGAAAGGCGAAAACAGTTAAAGGGCAAATCTATATGCATTAGTGTTTAAAGTTTATGTGGGCGTTTACTTAACATGGTCACAGCGGTCCAATTCAGTTGGTGTACAACACTGTGTTCAAATTGCTAGTTATAAATATGTTCTTCATGTTCAGGCAATTCGACCAGCAGCCAAAGCAATAGAAGTCGGCGAAGTGGTGGATGTGAATGGTGTGCACGGTGTCGCTATTTATTTCTCTTCTTTTCTCTGCTTGAATAAGTTGTTGAGTAAGTTTTTACTACATGTGTATTCCGTAATTTTCCGAACGATATGGGAAGGGTGGTGGTAAAAGTGGAAATTTCTAGCAGTTCATAAAGGAGTTGCGGGGCTCAATTTGAATTGTATATGATTATTAAAGCTATTCCATGGAAAGCAGATTCTGTCATGTTCCTACTCCTTTACACTTTCTCTCTATTTTTTCCCTTTCTCTCACTTGTGATGGCAAAACTATTACAACACAGCCAAAAAGTCCCTCATTGCAATTACAAATAAAGTTCCGGGCACCATTATTATTGGACATATTTTCTTCCCATCCATTGTCAGCGTATGGAAAAGCGAAGGAGACTCTGCTGGAAAGAAAGGAAACGAGGCTGACGATGACTGCGAGACAGAGAGTGAGAGCAGGACACATATACTTTTCCCAAATTATACCTACTCGTCCTGATATGGAAAGTATATATTATGGAAAGGAGAGCGAGAGAAAGAGGAAAGAGAGTTGTGTGTTTGTGATCTCACTTTTTA
>JAHZMW010002833.1:0-19874 GCA_027743745.1 Alloscopus bannaensis
GTTGGTGAAAAGATCTTCGAACTACAAACGAGCTGCAGTAACATGAGACGAGCAGCATTTCCCAGACACATTGCACACAGACTCTGTAAAGGGATCCATGTCGAGGACAAAGGGTAATGTCATAAGAAAAATCAGAAGAGTACTCACATTTCTCCCGGTCCTCCAGCGGATGCGTGTGCGAGAAAGAGACGAAGCTCTCTGTTTTCTAAATAAATCCAAAGTGCGTTCTAGAATTACGAAAATAATGTCTAGTCTTATCCACACGGTTGTGAGTTGAACTCGTCATTTTGGCAAGTGGGACCGCTGCAGGGGAAAACGGTCCGGCTACAACCCCATAAATCCTGTTGAAATTAGCAATAAATATGGGCGAAAAAATCTTCCCTTCTCCCCGTCATTCCAATGAATACAATATCAGACATTCATCAAGTACGAACACGGAAGAAAACAATAATAGGAAATCCATCTTTTTCGCATGCCCCCATCATCACAAATGAAACAACTCAAACTGTGCGAGCACGCTCCATACTTTTACCATCAGCAATCGCCGTGAACACTCCTTGAGACTATAGGCAAAGAAGATTTGAGAGCGCTTTCACTTATGCACACATACGCACAGAGGCCAACTTTCAAGTACTGCTTGGCATGTGAAAGTGAAATAATAAAATTGATAACAGAATAATAATGTTATGGATTAACAATATTAATGATAACTCGCTGAGCACCGGAGAGAGAGAGTGGGAGCAGCTTGTTGTTCCTCTTTCTACAACTTGTGTGTTTGTGTAGCAAGGAAAGTGCAAAAGGAGCGGAGCGAGAGGAAAAGTGGAGATTTCCTTTAAAGTAATCACGTTACATAGCCCACTGACTTGTACACAGACAAGCACTTTAGCACATTTTCTTAGTTGTACGTGCAACGTTGTGTGCCACCATCGCCACCAAAGTCGTCGACGTCGTTTCTCAAGGAGTAATAATATTTTAAGGCATTTCCTTATTCATAATCCATACGTCGCACCTGCTCGCTCACTCTTTCACTGTGTTTGATTCACTCACAATTTAACTCCTTATGTTGCTCGCAGAGTCAAGGCTCCACACCACGCCACTCTCTCCCTCTCAGGACAAGGAAAACAACACCGGAAGTTTGGTGAAATTTAAGAATCCCTCTGCATTAGTGAAAGTGGGACGTTCACTCATTCTCCAGTCTAAACACACTCACTCTCACAGTCACACATACACACACAGTCAGCACAGAGAGCCTGCTCATGTTTTGGAAAGTGTTGGCTTTCTCATTTTACGATTTTTGTACTCAGAGGAAGCCGTCTGTTGATTCGCAGATGAAATAATGTGTTTGTTCCTTCTCTTCTCTCCCAAGTTCTCACTGCTGAGCTGTCTTTCGCCTCGTCTTCGTTACGCTGACACGTCGCTCGAGTGTCCTCCTTTCTCTTCCACTGCTCATTTATTAGTCCACGCTCATAATGGATCAGTTGCACAATCCATAATAAATCAGAGGAACACACTTTCCCCAAATCCTCCTCACTTGGTCCAACTTGGAGCTTGGAGCACAGAGAGCAGGAGATGGAGATATATTGTTTGTCTGATGCACCTGCACTAAACACCGACGACGACGAGACGACGATGTACCGTGCAATTTTAAATATTGGCCAACGAGGGAAAGTTGTTTCACATCTTTGTAGAAAAAAGCTGACGGAACGAGCGAGAGAGGAGAGAGAGAGAAGGCTGCGTGTATTATTGACTCGGAGGATCTGGGAACTGGTGGTCTGTGTGACACCGCTTTGTTTTAGTATACACACTTTGTCCAGACGATCCAATATCCATCCAGCAGAGAGTCAGTTGGCTCATACACCAACACATACCAAGCATTCGCACTCGCGACACGAGCAAGATGTATGCAATACATTTTGCATGTCGGGCTCCATCTCCGCTTTAAAATCACATTTAACACTGTGCATTTGGAGCAATGCTTTTCAGACAAACCTTCCAATGCTTTGCATCTCACAAATACAATTTTTTAGCCATGCATCTCTCTCTCGCTGTGTGTGCCAATGTCGAGTCTATGGGTTTGCCCATGTACAGCCCTTCGGTTGAGGGTTTCGGTATCACACGGGAGAATCGGATGTCTCCGATTTCTTACGCTACCTAACAACGGAGAAATGTCCCAAAGGAGTATACGAGAGAGAGTAGGCCGGAGTTGTGTGTAGTGGTGATATTCTCATCTTGCTCTTACCGCACACACGTTTGGAGTCAGCCCTTTCTCTCAACAAACCATCATGTTTTTTTTCGGCTCCAGTTGAGTTAGTAGGAGCAGAGAGAGCTCATGTGGTGTATTGTGTTCGTTTCGAGAGAGACGGTAAGAGCAGCAGGATAAACACTCAGAGACACACCGGTCGTTTGGTGTGCGGTCGTTCCTTTCTCCCTGCTGCTCCTATGCACATATATTATGTACTAGTAGCGTAAATGGCCCATACATTTCCCTCGTACTTTTTCTTACCTTTTCCCCAACATTAGAAAGGAGAGACCATGTGTCTGCTCTCTGATATGGACATTTCCTACACAGCTCTCTCACTGTTTCTCTCCTTTCACTGTTGTACACGAGTGAAGTGCATGAAGAGCCGTTAACCAAGTGTGCTGAGAACGAAGAGTAATGCAAGTTGAAACAGTGAGGAATACCGTAGGAGAGTGTTGTGTAGTAGTTCGTAGTAAGTAGTGCGATTACGTCATAACGTCACACACGGTTAGCACATTGCTGGTGCCGACGTTGTTAGCAGCCCACTTCTCTGCTTTTCTTCTCCCATTTCTCCAAAAACACACACACATACACATTCGTGTGTGAGTCTACTCATCCTTTGAGGTTGCTTTCATCAGCATTGTATTAGAGAGGAGAAAGCTGGAAATTTTTTCCGGCCCTTTCCGGCATCTCATTGGGACGTTGGCCATCAAATATTTTATTTTTTCCTTTCTCCTTTCATCTCATATCTTTTCATGCTCTCTTTCTCTTTTGACGTTTTACGTCGTGTTCACCAGCACACAATGTATGTACGCGTATGTGTGTATATCACCGATTACAATACATGACGAGTTGGATAATAACTTCCCACGTTTTCCATTCAGTCAATTTTATCTTTCGACAGGAGGAAGCAAGCCGTAATCCCAAAATTTGCCTGGCGGCCCAGTGAAAAGAGAAAGTCGTCTAATTAACTCATAGTAGAGCCAGAAGGGAGACGAAATATGCGGTGATTAATAATTGTGATATTGCATTCATCCGTCTGCTTGTTTGTAACTAGATCAGCAGAACTGAACGAAATATTATATCGATATATACACAGCATGAGAAAGAGTTCCGGAGGCAATTTCTAACATCAGAACACGGTCCTTTTGTATTGTGAAAGAGTGAGCCTTCCCATTCCACGTTGTACTTGATTTTCGATACACTGTAAAATTCTGCGGAAAACAGGCGAACTGGCATGATCCGTCACAAAATGTGTGCAATTTTACGTGCATACATACACATTCCTGCTGTTTCTAGAGTGAGAATTCACAGTGCTTCATGCTCACTTTCTCCCCAGCTTTCTTCCGATTTCGTGACATTGCCATATAAAAAAGGCTGCAGTGATTTTACACACACACAAAAGAAGCCAGTGCACGAAAGAAAAAGAAAGTAAAAGTAAGAAGTAAGCCGTGTGTGTGTGTGTAATCTACAGTGAAATAGGAAAGGAAACAGTCGTGCCGTTGACTTGTATGTGTTCTTTAGTTTTTCTTTGCTCTTTCCTTCTCCACTCGGCTTGTACAGGATACACACACTTTCGCATTTGTGCTCTCACACTCACACACGCACCCCATTAAAATGCATACTGCGTGCGAGAGGATGCCTACACCCGAAAATGTACAAAAGCATCTAACCCTGAATAAAAAATCCAATCAGAAAACAGTGAATGATACAAGAGGACATAAAACAAGGAAATTTAAGCCACAAGCTTTTGCAATCATTTCGAGTCTGCAAATTAATTTATTGAGAAAAATGCCTTTCTCTATAACTAGGCGTACGTGTTTGCGTAATGAAATCAAGCTTTCACTTCTCATTATACTTGGATTGGACAGTTTGTTGGCAAAGAGTTGCGATCAGAAAAGTGGGTTTCCTCTCTAGTTGAAATAAGTTTGTAAATAATCGCTGTAATTCCAAAGGACTTTGCACTGAGGGCACAAATTCATTCGTTACTTCAACTAGGTAATTGCATATTTCCTCTTGTTTGGTGGTAAACACCACTGTACTTGTCAACACTCGCTGAATTTCCATACAACACGAAAATTACCATTTATGAATTATGGATCAGAGGCCTCTTTTGCTGTATAATTGCTAGAGAGCAACCTGAATAGACTTAGCTGTATTTACTCAATCATACCGAGGAAGACAATGCTAAAAATAAAAGGTTGCGTTTTGGGAAATATTAAAGACTAGTAAACAAGTCATATCTCATATTGTCAACAACAATTTTGTTGAGGCAAAACTCATGCATACTTAAAGAGCGATTGTTGCTGTTATACACTCAAGTGTCCAGTGTTTTTCTGGTGAAGAAAGATGATTCAGGGGTATTTTGATGGTGGTAACCGTTTACAAACGAATAAAATATTTCCTCAATATATTCGCTGCACGACATACTAACTCTCGTAATTACAATAAAATGGGCTGGAAAATAACACACTGGAACGCAATACGAAATACCAATTAGGAAACTCCCGTATTATATAACCCTGAAATATTGGAGCAAAAGCGAAAAAACGATTATACGTAGTTTAGCCTATGGAACGCCTTTTGTGATGATGATGATGCATGAAATTGTGAGTGAAATGAAAAAGCGTGTACTACTCTTATATGTGCACAGTGCACAACAACCCTAACTCCAGCAGCAGTATGATTTTTTTACAGGTGGCAGTCACCCCTTTGCCGTACAATAAGTGATGCTTACGCAGGTGTATACTTTCCCCTTGCGATCTCGATACTTTCACCTGTTATAAACCTGAATGTGACGCATTTGTAAAACCTGTGTAATTCCTCCAGAGTTTTATTACGCATGTACTTATGAATTGTTCCTACATGTCCGAGTAATTAAAATGACTCGTCGAAAATGACAACTCTGGCATAACTAAAATAACAAAAACTCTCCGACCTGTAGTATTGTAATGCAGTTGTGCTTTTCACCACACACCGTCTAAAAACGTTAAATTTGCAGCAATTTTAAACGGTATCCAGCGGTAAGAACGGAGGACCGAACTGAGAGCTACATGTAAAACGACACGGAGAGCAATAAAGAAGGAGTACAGAAGCGTGACGCCTTCAGGTGACCATATCCTGTATACTTGTATCGATAAGAAAAGTCATAATTTATAACGACACAGAAGGAGAGGGAGATGGAACTTTTACGTACCCACAACCAATTACTTTGACCATTACTGAGGTTCCGAATAACACGCAATATGCTCATGAACTGATTGCATCACACTTTCCTCTTGAGGCAAAGGAGGTGAGGCGACGAGCAATGTGCTTTGGCTTTGTGAAGGGAGAGTCGTTGTTGGTAAGACGAGCCAAGACCGAGTCACCCACCCACTCATCAAACACAATCGCAACAAAAACTGCTTAACAGCGCTGCATCGTCATCGTAAGAAAAGGCAGTAGTAAATATTTACTTTGGAAAATCGTATACAAGTTGTTGCTGTGATTAAATAAGTACAAACAAAACTAATGATATTATAAGAACCATGTAATTTTCTCTTAACTTCATATTAACGAGATAAGGGATTAAGTGTGTATTAATGACAATGTAGAACGTAATAATTTCTAATTAAATGACATAGTATTCAAATTACTCCTTAAATGAACCAAGGCAACCTCCTCCAGAGATATTCTCGAGATTATGATTAAATAATTTATCTTAACTTCTAAAATGGCAGTGAAAAATCATGAGCATTCAACCTTAAATCTGAGAAGATGAATGCAAAGATGCACGTCAAATTCAATGTTGTGTGTGTGTACATATTGTGGTAAAGGCAGTGAAAAGTTGAAGTTACACAATTCTGAGCGTAAGCCCCTACAGTCATAAATATCGAAACTAAAACAATAAGTTGAGAGACGTTTTCTTCAGAAATGCGAACACAAGTTAACATAATCACGAATTCAAAATTATCAGGAATACAGTCAGAATTCTAGCATGACTTACATCTTTTTACCTAAAGCAAACAGGACCAACTTCAAAACCGAATGCTTGACCTTCAGCGCCGTAGTCCACCGGAAGGAAGTCAGTGATTGGAAGCTGATTGGATTTTTTGGTTTGGAAATCAAATATTGTTTTCCCTTCGCCGACCCCACTCTGCAATGCATTAAAAGTTACCGTAAAGTTTGAAGCTGTTAAACTTTTTAAGATCAATCATTAGGTAATTGATGTAGGCTCACCTTGCAGCCATCCCTAGCCACAATAGGCTTCTGCGATGTACTGTAGCCAAATTCTTGATCGTTGTAACCTAAGAATTTTATCGACGACGAATACGCCTCAACTCTCGTGTCAAACCAGGCGACAGAATTCATGCAATGATAGGTGAAGTTTTGTGACGCTTTGCTATGAAGAAGCCTTAGGAATGTCATTTGAACGTGCCCTATTCCCTCATAGGATATCTGAAAACGACAACAGCTTGCATTAAGCATAACAAACCTTTTCTAATTAAATGATTAAATCGAAAAAATATCACAACTGCGTACACGGAAGCCTTGGCGGAATCCACTGAACCAGACTTCTCGCTTCTTGGATTCGGCAGTTTTCTCCCAAGGAATATGCGGCATTCTGGCAGACTGAACGTCAGGATACACACATGTTTCTCCAGCATTCGTTAAGTTACAGAATGCAAAAACGGCATCGTCCGGCATTCCAAGATTGGGATCAATCCAGTACCAATCTGCAATTAAAGTTTAACAATTATTTCAACTCCTCTCAACCAGAGAATCGCAAAGTTTAAACAAAGGTCTGCGACCATCTTTGAAGTGAGGATGTCCGTAGAAAAGGTCTCTGCACGTCCGAACTGGATTATCCCGTGTCCCCAATGGCTTTCTCACTCTTTCCAGTTCCAACCGCATATCGTAAATGTCTGAGTAGACTTCCTGTAACTTTGCCGTCAGTTCTGAATCATCGTCCAATAAACCTCGTTCACCCTTTTGACCCGTTTCTGTCGCTCTTTTCCTTCGTCCTGCTTTAGTTCCAGCGTTGGATGAGCCAGCATTTGGTCCAAATAGCAATTCAGGTGGCAGGAGCGGTAGTTCTCCAGGTGGACCTGCAGGTCCAGGTAGACCGACGGGACCAGGTTCGCCTTTTGGACCAGACGGACCCTCTGTACCTTTCGGGCCATGAGGTCCCTCATTTCCGGTTGGTCCGATCGGACCATCAGATCCTGTCGCAATCATAATAATAATTATTGAATAAGTATTCAAAGCCGTAATTGCCTGCTTCGTTTGTGAAAAACACTTATTTAGCAACCTTTGGGCCCAAGCGGGCCAACCGGTCCCATTTCTCCTTTCCTTCCTTCCGGTCCTCGGGGGCCAGTTGAACCCTTCTCTCCCTTTTCTCCAAGCTCTCCTTTCGGACCAGGTTGTCCAATTGTTCCTGGATGACCCTTGGGGCCACGGCGACCACGATCCCCTTTCACGCCTTTTGGACCAACCTCGCCAACCTTTCCTGTTGGACCCACTGATCCGGCTTGTCCTGGTGGTCCAACTTCTCCCTGATTACCACATTTAAAAAAAAAGTAAAAATTCAGAGTAGTTGGAATTGAAAATTAAAGTTAATTAATCGGTAACGTACAGCAGGTCCATGTGAACCACGAGATCCCGGCGGTCCTTGCAGCCCTGGATTTCCCTGAGGCCCAATCGGCCCCTGAGGACCAAGGGGACCAACAGGACCTTTTTCTCCTTTGTCGCCGGGTAAGCCTGTACTGCCTTGTGGACCAGCAGGTCCCTCAGCACCTGGTTTACCTGGAGACCCCGCTAATCCCGGTTTGCCTCCAGGACCTTCTGGTCCAGCAGGTCCCGGTTCGCCCTGTTTTCCATCGTCGCCATCCTTTCCTAAAATAAAAGTCACAAATTATTCACAAACAATATTATCAACAACGCGT
This sequence comes from Alloscopus bannaensis, assembly GCA_027743745.1. Classification (NCBI taxonomy): domain Eukaryota; kingdom Metazoa; phylum Arthropoda; class Collembola; order Entomobryomorpha; family Entomobryidae; genus Alloscopus; species Alloscopus bannaensis. The sequence goes on from JAHZMW010002833.1 coordinate 8,164, forward strand.
GCTCCACACGCAATTGGATCAGGTCAAAATAAGGAACGCCTACCTGGTTCTCCTTTAATTCCCGGCAGGGCCGCCAGCCACTCCAGGTTCGCCTCTGGGACCTTGGGCACCATTAGCACCTTGTGGACCCTAATCAAGACAAATTGTTGTTAATTCTCAATATCTTAAACCCTTCAATTGTAGATTACTGCAGTCAAACTTACAGATTCTCCCTTCGAACCCTTGTAACCTTTCTCACCCGGAGGACCAGGGTCTCCTTTATCGCCGTCTTCTCCGGGTGGCCCAATTGGTCCCGCAGGTCCTGGCAAACCTCTCGCACCGGGAAGACCATCTGCTCCAGCTATTCCCATGAGACCAGTCTCCCCTCGTTCTCCTGTAATAAAATACCGTGATACCGTGTCCATTTCCGAAATGTCTCAAATAGTATAAAACAATGTGAAAAAGCAAACCTTTAGCTCCGGAAGGTCCAGGTGGTCCAGGTAATCCCATGCGACCTTCTAAACCAGGTGGACCCTCCTTCCCAAGCTCTCCCTGCTGTCCTTTGTCTCCCACAGGACCCATAGGCCCAACTGGTCCTTGCTCTCCTTTCAAGCCTGGAATGCCCTAAGTTATAATAACAATCAAAGTTAACTCTATGTGCAAAATATTATATATACTTAAGCATTTTAACACTTACTGGAATGCCAGGTAATCCGCGTTCTCCAGGAAATCCAGGCAAACCCGGTGGTCCGATACTGCCTGGCTTACCGGAAGCTCCGACGGGACCTGTTGGCCCTTCTTTTCCTTGTTCTCCAGGTCGCCCAGAATCACCAGGCAAGCCAGGTGGACCAGGCTCTCCTGCAGGTCCTATCGGACCTGGTTCTCCACTTTGACCTGGCGGCCCTACAACACCCGGCGATCCAACAGGTCCTTTTTGTCCCGGTTCTCCCTGGTTATAAAATCAATCCAATTCTTTGGCTACAAGTTTACACCTTTCATCACTGTACAATATTCACGGAGCAAGTTCTACATACTGGAGGTCCTCTTTCCCCTGGTGGTCCTGCAACACCGTCTTTTCCAGCAGGACCAGGCAAGCCTGGAGCCCCAGGAAACCCACGCGGTCCCTCCCCTCCTTGTGGCCCCCTTTCTCCTGCTCCGCCTGGTGGACCTGGCTGACCTGTATCTCCTTTAGGACCTGCCCGTCCATCTCGCCCCCGTTTACCACGTGCTCCTCGAAACCCTTGCAGTCCTATTTCACCTCGATCTCCCGCTTGTCCAGAAGTTCCCTAAAAACAAAGATTAATTACTTTTAGAAACTTTACAAGCTCAAGTTAAATAATTATTAGAAATGGAGGTTACCCGTTCCCCCTTTTCGCCCGGATTTCCAGACCGCCCTTCAGTTCCCTTGTCTCCCTTTTCACCTGGTGGTCCAGGATAGCCTGGAAATCCCGGCAATCCCACTTTCCCCTTCTCTCCGAGCACTCCTGGAGGACCAGCTTCACCGCGAGGTCCTTCGAAACCTTTTGGCCCTTCCGGCCCTTCGAGTCCCACCTCTCCGGCTGCCCCAGAATGAACCTTTGTCTCCTTTAAAGCCGAGATCACCTTTCTCACCATCGTGACCCCTGTCTCCTTTGTCTCCCTTCTCCCCAGCAGCACCTCGCTTCCCTTCGTCACCTTTGACTCCACGAGGCCCAGGAAATCCAACTTGTCCCTTACATTCAAAGTTACATAATGTTTCCACATTTGCATAACATATTTCAGTGGTAACCGATTGTACCAAACTTCTACGTGATGCAGTTTAGGCAATGTGCGCAGTGAAATACATACTAAGAAACGTTTGAAATAATTTTTGTAACGACAAGATTGTCTGATTTTTATTTCTTCGTCCTTGGTTTTAAACAAATCCAACTTTTAGGTATGTCGTAAGGAGATTTTGTGTCTACACCATAAGGAATATGCCATGCCCCTGTCGTCGAGTCCTTCTGTGGGACTGGTGAAGCATCAGCAAAGGGCTTAAACTCGACCTTGTCCCTGACTTGAACGCTTAGTTGCTGACTCAGTCTCCATCGTTTGAACAGTCGAGCAAGTTCCGGATCCATCAAACGAAACGAGTGGTTTCGTAGGTAGTCCCTTGAGATAAGCATGGCCCTAGGTCCGCTCTTCAAAGTTGCCCAAATTGTGAAAGGGTCATCCTCCGACTCATCGTTGATACAGTAAAACCTCGACATTCGCCTAATATGATTAATATACTTGACTGGCCACTTCATCATGTGCTTCCTCCCGATAACAAGCAGCTTCCCCTTCGTGCTTTGCAATGAACGTACAACTTGATGAAGAACCGCAGCCGGGACCATGCCACTATTCTTTCCTTTGCAGAAGGCCACGTTCAGTCCATCAAGAACAAAGTCAAAAGGACCTGTGTCGTCAATAAACTTTTTGTATTCTTCAAGTTCCTTCGGTGTTGTGTTTGCAAAGAGATCGTCTGTCTGCAGGACTCTTGTTAAGAAGTGATGCTGAAGAGTCTGAAATTCTTCGTCGGACAAAGTGTTCTGGGTCAACTGACTATTGCAATTTCGACATATCCCATCCGCCGTGGTATCTGTGAAGTGGCCTCGGTAGTTGAGTTTGTCTTCAAAATAGTGCTTTATGGCAGTCCCCAGTTTTTCTTGTCCGTAGTGTTCATATAATTCCATGAATTGTAAAAGTTTCTGAACGTTTTCTTCTGTTGGATCACAAGTCTCCAGCCATGCAACCATTGGGTCGTCAGTCAAATACCTGTGGCGTCGCTCAGCTAAAATCTCCCATCCTAAATCAGGTTCTCCGTTGTAAAAGGCTGCGCAGGCGACACTCCCTAAACACGTCGGAGAAGAGGGGCCACCAATGGCCATGGACTCCATGATTTTGAACGACTCCTTCCACATTTTGGTCTTACATAGGCCATCTACAACTCGCTCGCCACAGTCCATGTCCCATACCCCCTTAGTTTTCTGCTTAATATTTTCGTACAGCTGAAGCAAGGTGTCCTCTCCACCGCAATCTTTCAGGTTAGACGAACAGAGTCTCATAAATAAGCTGAGGGTACCAATGTTCGGCTTTCGGTCCCACGAGAGGAAATTCTGAGCGAGATGGTAATTATTAAACTTGAGACAAAAGTTCATCACCAGACCACCAAAGTTATCTTTGTTAATCAGTCTATCCAATTCCTGACATCGTGCGAAAATGGAATTCCAGTCAACCTCAGCCTCGAGCAAGTCAGCTGGCGAGTCGCCGACAAGTGAGCATAATCTTTCAACCCACACATCCAACAGAACTCGACCCCGTACTCTGGGAATTCCGGATTCTACGATCTCTTCCTCCAGTTCCTTGATATCAATTTGAAACTTGTTTCCTTGTTCCTTCCGGCCTTGAGAAACGGTGCTGTTGAGGCGTATAAACTGAGAGGCGAACCTCCGTGGTGAGAGTGCTTCTGATCTCTGCCACTGAACGAATGTTCCTCTATTGCAATGATGACTGTAGCTGAAAACGTGCCTTTTCAAAACAGGATGTCGGAGAAGCTTCAAAATTTTCCCAGTACTCATCTGCAAATTATACGGTAAAAAGAGTTAGTTACAAATAGTTGTTAATTATCTAAAACAAACATCGAGTTATAATTCATTTATATAGCAAGCGTAGAAGTAAATAATTGAAAATTTACATCCGCATACCTTGAAAAAGTAGTCTTTGCCAAGATCATACAATCTCGTATCCTTCACTTGGCTCTTGTCTTCTGACTGACAACTTACTCTTCAAATCGGAATTAGTTATGTTTAGTAGAAATGTCAAAAATTTCACACGTATTTACTCCACTGCCACTAGAATAAGAGCTGTGACTGGGAGCTACAAAACACTATAGCAGACACCAATCACTGATACTTTGTATGAACTGACAAACAGATGAATATGTAAATCACTGCACTGGATTGGAGAATAATCATGCATTGCAGCGTTTGATTAGATTTTAGTANGGGAGCTACAAAACACTATAGCAGACACCAATCACTGATACTTTGTATGAACTGACAAACAGATGAATATGTAAATCACTGCACTGGATTGGAGAATAATCATGCATTGCAGCGTTTGATTAGATTTTAGTATTCGCTTGATATTTTGGCTTTTGCATGTGTTCATCTGCTGAGGATGTGAAAAATGTCTTCCGCCACACGCTTTGAGGTTTGTGATGCAATGTGCGACACGGCAGTGTGTTGAATATGTGAATGAATGTATAGATGGAACTAAGGCGTAAACAAGAAACACTCGACTGGCTCGTGTGAGCATGAACGAGGCGTATTTCTTGATTTTCGGAGTGAATTCTTTCGAACAAGCCATGTGTAAAATTTACTGCCAATATGTATTGAGTAAAATGAGCATTGTTAGTCTGTACCTGTGGTCCTTTGGGACCTGTGTCTCCCTTTGCCCCAGGAATTCCAGGATTTCCATTATGCCCCGGCATGCCGTCAGCTCCGGGTAAACCAGGGCTTCCAGGTTTACCCTGGGGACCTGCAGCACCAAGAGGTCCGATTGGTCCTGGAGCACCTGGAGATCCTACGGGCCCTTGTGGCCCTGTTTGTCCGGGAGGACCGGCTTGCCCAGGCGGACCTTGATTTCCTTTCGGTCCAGAAGGGCCCTCAGATCCGGGTATACCTGGTGGTCCGGTCAGCCCAGGGAATCCTCGTGGACCGGGAAATCCACGTGGACCCTATCAGAGAAGAAGGCAACAAAATGTCGTATGAATTATCTCTCCAATTCACAGAACAAGTTACCAGTCTGGTAAACTTTGTTGTGAAGAATGATTGACGCACCAATTCGCCAGTTTGGCCAGGTAAACCAGGTGCACCATCATCACCTTGAGGGCCATCATGACCTGGCATTCCCTTCTCTCCTGGAACACCTTTCTCTCCGCGTTCACCCTTCTCTCCCGGAAGTCCTGGAAGTCCAATGTTCCCCTGCTCGCCCTTCTCACCTAAGAGCAATATAAATCACTTTGTTACTAGATGAGCCATAAGGGGTACATGATTTGCAGCATTTCTATATTTTTGGCCTTGCCTGGTGGTCCAGTCATTCCACGTTCTCCATCACGCCCTGGTCTTCCCCTCCTTCCATCTCTTCCAGGAGGCCCGATAGGTCCACGATGCCCACGAGGGCCCGGCTCGCCCATTTCACCCATTTCTCCTTTTGGGCCTTCTCCTCCTGAAGGTCCTACGGTTCCGGGCACACCAGTCAAACCCATTGGTCCCGGTGGACCTTGCATGGCCATCTAATTTCACATTACCTCGTCAGATTTAAGCATAAAATTAAAGTTCCAGCAATGTATGGGATTAGTAAAATTATCGCACCATGTGTTGCGCAAGCATTTGCCGCAAAGACTCGGTCTGTGCATCAGGACCTTTAGAGCCACTTCCGCCTCCAGCTGAAAGCTTCAGAAGAACAACATTATTAACTCACACATGGACATCAGAATTTGCTTATCACAACTGAACTTAATGGCACAACTTAATTGTTCACAATTTCTGAAATGTTACTGGAATCATGAAAATGTGACCAGGGGGTCCGTGAATACCAGGAGTTCCATTCAAACCATCTCTTCCCTTATCTCCCTTATTTCCTTTCTCTCCAATTGGTCCACTCGGCCCTGTGTAACCCCTCGGCCCTGGTACGCCTCGAAGGATTTGCACATTTAGATTATTGGTCGTAGGCTGATCAAATGCGGAATGCCCTGATCCGTATTCAACCTGTATCAAAGAAAATGCTCATCAATATCGCTACTTTACTGTTGTCCTCGTCGCAGTACTTAAAATTGTCTAACTTCAACTGAAGAGTTTCCGTAGTTGTCTTCATAACTTCCACCGAAAAGGAGGTGTGAACTGGCAAACTCGTCTTCCTCCCTTCGAAACTGGGGGAGAGGCTTGTTGCAATTCGGCATGAAGGACGAGCACACCTCGTACGCATGCTCAGGACCCGGAATAATTAACAATTGTTGAATGCCTCCGGTGAAAATGGCATCGTCCAGCAGCCTCTGACCAATCAAGAAGACCCCTGTGTTGGCTGGACGAGAGTCATGAGACCGATTGAGGGACAGTGTTTCCTTCTCGACACAGTCTAGAAACAAGGTGACAGCGTCGCCTTTGACAGCAATTCCGAGTCGATGCCATCTAAACATTCGAAGAATCGACTAAATTAAATATAACTGACTGGAAATAACTATCAATTCAAAAGGCGACTAATTAATAAACTGCTGCTCACCTGCCATCATTGATAGTCTCTGGAAATGATACTCGCAACGTCTCGTGACCCTCGCTGTCCTATTTTTTAGACAGAAGAAATAAAGCAGTCGACCAGCAGGGTTTTAGTTTCGGGGCTACTTGAGACTTTGTGAAAGTTTTTTTTTTACCTGGTACACAAGGTTAATATGGTCTTCAATCTCCAAAGCTAACTGCTCATCCCCTGCGTCGTTATAAATGGAGAAGAGAACAGATCGCGAGTCAGGAACAGGCTTGAACGTCGAAATGATTGAGAAATCACTGGGGAAGCCATCCGGAAATATTTGCCCGGTGTTCACAGACAGAATGGCACGCTGGGAAAGGGCATACGCTGTATCCGGTGAAGTCTCGACAGCAGATCTGTTTAGCCCTAACGGAAACTCTCCTTGGCCGGTGACAGCAGCTAAAATAGCTTCTTCGTCAACATCCTCTACCTCGGTGGTCACTCTACTCTCACAAAAACCACGTGAGGTTTGAACCCCAAGAGGAACTTCCTTGATTCGGGTAGCCTCCAGGAGATCAGCCGTACCTGCAAATTCCATGATTGGTATACATACCAGCATATATATCTAACTTATTTCAGCATGATCCGGTCTAATTATAGATGCAATATAATTATTGCATGTAGTATTGTACCCAAGTTTGCATGCGTGTCGTATATTTAGCTTAAGGATCAATGATAAGCACAAGGGTGATTCTAGTAATGACCCTTTGTACTGCACAGATATAGTATGCGTGAATTTTATGTGGTGCACATCACTGATTACTTAAGCCGAATATCCGTTCAAGTGTTATTGACGATCCACGTTCAACACATTCGGAAGACCTTTCCATTCCAATGAAACACATTTCAGGCATATCCCAAAAAACATTGCATATCCAGCTTCACCACAGAGAGGCAATGCACAACTGGAGTAAGGATTGAGGAAGCAATATGAAGGCATCACACAGAGATCTTGAATAAGCATTTACACATTCTCATTGCTGTATTGATTCGTTAGATGCATCAGAAAGGGTAATGCCCCGACCGACTGACTGTCAAGTGACCCATCTTCCAAAAGGTTAGGTTGGAACTTGAAATGATAACAGATGTGTCTGCTAGTATGCGACAATCGTTAATCGTCGTCACCATTTCATGTCGCCTATGGCAGGCTATAAAATCCATGATTTGCAAGCAGCAGTCAATGTGTCCTTATGAGGTTCACAAGCGTGAGACTAAATCATTCATACGTTTGATCTCAGAGATGCTGTACAAACTTGATGAATGGGGAAGACTGTCGTGTACTTTGTTTTCTAGGGCTGTCTGACACACGATGGCCTAGTATTGCAGTTTTTTATTGCTGTGTTTAGTTGTTCGATGGCAAACCATCAGCATTCTATCATGAAAGCGTGGAAACAAAAATTAATGAGAAAATGTATTGGAAACACTTGGAAAGTTCCATACCAGAAACGGGAGCCCTTGGTCCTGCTGTCACAAAGTTGATTATGAGGACAGACGTAACAATGTAGGCTAAGAGTGCCACAGACGGAGAGCCATGCCTCATCCGAGCACACACTTGCCAAGTCATTTTAAGTCCACACAGTATATTGTTCCAACGTCTTCATATACACACTTTGACAAAGCTTTCATTCATGTAGTGTTGATCCCATTCATTCTCTCCTCCAATTGAGAGTCAAAACTACACTTTTTCATACGTTCATTTCATTGATGACGAGCTGCAAGCCCCAGGCTCTGATCACAAGAGTTTCTCGAAATAATGTAATTTTTGTCAAGTCACACCATTCTTTTCTCAGGACAACTGGGCGCCCGCCGACCGTAACTTTTAAAAGGATGTTGCTGGGAAGAGGTTCCCAAAAAATTTGGGAGTCCACTCAGCACGCCCTTCCAGAAAACGACAAAGACACGCGCAACTCTTTCTGTGATGCTCAAGCACGTCTCCTTCATGCCATTCCACTCGAGAGGAAATTCACCAAGTTTTTCCTGAGATTTCACTAATAATTCCACTATCATTTTGATAACTCATTCCACAACATTTCACACAGAAAAGGGCGAAGCGGCACTCTTACAGATGCACTGCAATCGAACTTTAGAAATCCAAAAACCGTGTTTCATTCACTGCTTCATGTGAAACACTGTGGCTGTAGATTTTGAGAAAGAAACGTGAGTCGTTTTGGAAGAAAATCCCACTAGACTGACGAGGAAGGAGAAGGGGTGAAATTCTCGATTTACCTTCCCCGTCGAAAAAATCCTCTGGAAAGGCAACACTGCGGGTTCAGAAAGACGCATTCCATGTATTTCCTAGATAATGCTACCTCAGCGTTGTTTCGAACCCAAGCACGGAACCAACGTGAAGACGTTGGTTTGTTGCATCAACGCGCAGCGTATTAGCAACGTAAGTATTATTACTCGGTTTTTCTGTCTCGCTGGAGTCTTCGTCTTTAGGTATAATATAGGATGTGAAGCGACTGAAAAGAATTTGCTTGGACGATATATATGGCTTTTTGTGACTGAAATGTGATGTTTTGAGTTGCATGGAAAAGGATATTATTTTTGGTCGTTTGCTTCAATACATGGGGACATGAGTTTCGTCGTCTGTTGTGCCACAAAAAAAAGTCATTTTTTGAAAGATTTTGTGTGGAAAGCAGGAGGAGAGCATATATCACTGTGTTTGTAGAAAAAGAATGGATATACATACACGGAGAATGCATTGGAGAATTGAAAGTGTTAAAGCACCCAACCCAGTCGGGAAATCTGCCTATTGCTAAACTTATCATTTATGTCACTCGTTACTTTCCTATTGACTCCTGTCGCTCGGCTTGTATGAATCTTGAGAGATGTGTATCAACATCAACATGCCTATTCAGGAACTTTGACCCTCTTCCTGGATTCTTACTTTACTTTTCCTTTCAAAAAAAAAAACTTTCTTGCACAAATTCTCTGTGACTTTAGATTCCAAAACTCATAAGCGATACAAACCTACTTGTTCACATCTATATGCATCAAATAGGTGTAGAGAGAGGCTGTCTAATGGTGATTATCCATCTCAAGAGGAGATCCCTGACGTATATATTCATTGGATCTCATCGTTGCATACATTTTACGACAACCATGACTAGGTATGCAGTCTCCATTCAATCAAAAGGATTCGTTCAATGTTGCACATATTTATTGAAGTCACTTCTGTATTGATTGAAAAACACGATGCGTTACAGGATATTTCACACGCCAGCGCAATAAACGCTCAAAGAAACGATTGATACATTCACACCCATACACACAATTACAAGGCAATTACTGACGACGGTCCACGCAAGAGTGGTGACTTTTAAACAATGTAACATGCACCGGAATCTCTTGTACGGAATTTCGCAATCTACGGAGGAGTACACATGCATGCTTGATCCTATTTGTGGTTGAGTCAACGAGTCCGTTGGAACGTGGAGTTACATGATATCAAGCTATTTGTAATTTCATGCTGAACAAAACAAGGACTCGTATTTAAGTAAACTATTGTTTTACATACTCCTACCAAAAAAGATTTAGACCGTAATGATTGGAATTTCGAAATAATAATTGTAATCCCATTTCAAAATCAAAATTAGGTACTTGACGGCTTGAAGTTTTCTGCGAAATCAAACTTAAGCTCCTATGAATTTGAACTTTGCGACACACGACTTCCGCTTTCGGCCGAAGGAGATGACATTGATGGACTTGAAAAGTAGGAAGAAGTGGGTCCCGATGGCAGTACAGTCAAGTGCAAAAAGTTATCCGGGTAGCTCAAATGTTCGCTCATCCATTGCACCGGTGTGGTTAGCGGTGGTTCAACACCATGGATTATCACCCGAACTGCAACAAAAATTAGCAGTTTGCAACCCTCAAAAATGTTAGAGTTGTTAATATTAATCTACCACAATTAAGACCTAGCCTTTACCTCCACTAAAGTCTATTGCCGGAAAAAAATCCAACAGGGCATCATGAAGTGTTGTCCATGTGCCTGTCGTATCGTCTATTGGCTTTACTAAACGCTGAATACCTAACTTATCAGGTGTATGGCATTTGATTGGAATATATCGGAATCCTTCACCGACAACAGATTCCATTAATTTCTTATTTGCACTCCAAAATTGATCAAATTTGTCTAAAAAATTATAAAACAAATCATGACATCTATAGATTGGCACAATTTGTCGATTTTCCGTACACAATTCTTCTAAAAAAGCAAACCATTCTGAAAGCCCTGCCAAAGCTGGTTGTGATCCTTTTCTTGCATGCAGTTCATTACTTGCCCTTTATGCTTGAGAGCATCCGCCTCTTTCAGGTACCTAAAATATTTCAAATATTATATTTGATGACCTGAAGATTACCTGATTGATTGATTTATGATTTATGATACAATAAACAAACGTACGACATAAACTGAGAGCGAACAGCATCTCTACACGAGCATTTCATTATTTTATCTTCTGGATAACCCTCAAAATGCACAGTGACGCTCCAAGGAAGTATTCCGTCAGCGAAAAGGTCAAACCACACACCTATGGGATAATTCCTGCAAAAAAAACGCAATTTACAATTTACTTCCTTTCCTTTAATATTAGACAATGAGATGAAGTACCTACTTGCTAAAAAAAAGGTTCTGTTACCATTTTATAGGTTGACCGTTTCCATCACTGAGCCAAATATCCTTACTTGAAGCTTCCGGACTTACGTACTGAACAAAATGTTTGCGCACCTGTGAATTTAGGGAAAAAATTGTATTTCTGCCTATGCTATCATATTTCAGCAATTACTTTGCAACTCTTTTTCTTACTTTATCTGTGACTAGAGGGAAATACAGCGATCGAGGAACCATGAGATAAAACGGTTCTGGAACATTTAGTGTGACGACCTCATCCGCTGCTAATTGGAATGACACTGGTAGCCTCGCCTCCCAAATTTCACGGAGCACCTCCCGATCCTCAGCCATTCTTATACGTTTTTGACCTTTCCGATTGCCTGATCTACTGTTGAACATTAGAAAATTTCAATGAGCCCCACTCTGGTCCTACAGGTGCAGGTGCTGCCCGTGCGGCTCAGGCTCCTCCAGTCTCTCAGTGAGTCTCATGGACCACAGCACCTTTGCCAACTGTTCAATCGGTTAAATCACTGTCAAGCATTAGTTTAAACAAATTTGAACCTTACATTTATTAATTGCAGACCTGTTACTTAATCAAAAATTCCATTTCTGAGAAGAACAACTAATTGGGTTATATTCAACATGTGACAAAATGAAACTCGAACTACTTTAACTTTTCATGTAACGTGACAGGACTAGCAATCATCCTTCATGCCAAATAGTGTCATTTTAATTATAATCTCGGGTCCCAAATCCATTTCGGTTTTCGTTGTCACTATATTGCCTGACACTGACATTAGAAATTCAAGTGTCAATT
>JAHZMW010002834.1:0-14494 GCA_027743745.1 Alloscopus bannaensis
ACTGCAAACTGAAGGTTTGAGATTGTTCTCTTTAACAAGGTTGGTTGGTATTGGTATTCAATAAGATTGGTGCATTGATCCTATTATTAATGTTTTTTGGTTTTAAGTCCGCAAGTTTGCCAATCATTCAGTTTTTTACATATAAAAAATCTGAGATTGCTAGATTGATATTTATTCACCAATATGTTTAATATGTCGGATATGAACTACATAATTGAATTGTCCAGAAGTGTATACATATTTCACATGTTTTTCGATTGATTAAAGCAATTTATAATATGATTTAAAGGTTTTAATAAATGTGAGGTTTTTATATTTCAAAAGTATACACATCTTCGATCTATACGCACATACGTATATGGTTGCCATTTGTCGTCGGTATCAATTATCTTTTGAAAAGCTGAAGCTGGAAGGTGCCTGTTGGACGAAAGAATTGCACTGGCGCATTTGGTGGTGGTGGTAAATTGGGGTCCCGAAAAATGTCATTAGGTCTCTGTATTGGTCTGTAAGGCCGTGGTGGACGAATTTCATTTTGGAATTGCGATGGCTGCAACACTAAACCTCCCTTTTAGAGAAGGACGACAATTAGTAGTGAAGTGATTATCGTTGGAAAGTATAGGAGTCTGAGGAAACACTGAAGGTCTGATGGCAAGAATGGAGATCAAAGACGTACCTGAGGAGCAGCAAATGTCGTTATTGCCAGAAACGTGCATATTAGGAAAAACAACAGAGTGGTTACAAGAAAGGGTTTCATTTTAACCACTGTATTCTTTGACTATTCTTTGATTTTCACAGGGATATGAACGTTAAACCCACAAAGTGAAGTGGAACACCGAAATGGTGCGGCAGGCTATAGATGTTTTAGAGAAAACCCACAATAATGAATGAGGACTGTTTGGTAAGATTATAAATTTAGATGCTCCGTCTTGTGTAAAATACGAAATTACAATAATGCCAGAGGGGATAACTATTCTTCATTTTCAGTCTTTTCGCATGAACTTGTTATGAACGCCGGTAGCCTATTTTCAACAGTATTGAATACTTTTATTATATTAATTAGGCAGGCATTTCCATTCCACTTTCAGGTTGTGCGCAGGTGGATTATTGTTGATGATTAAATTATTACTCTTCACGTGTGTGTTAGTGTTCTAGCAGGAGTACACGGAGGGCTGTGAATATGTATTGCGATACTGAATCATTTGACAATGGATCACGGATAAAGTTGGTGATCACATTAATTTTCCATTCCTACGGCTTTTATTACATATCGTCTTTTTGCGATAATGAATGTTGAATACTTTTATGTAATATTCAGTGTTAATCAATTATGTATGTATGAATTTAAAAATGAGAATTAGTAATTGATCAGCACAAGCTCCTAGATGTTATATAAAATGTAGATTTTATTATAGGTAATATTCTCCTACATTCACCTGTTCTTATATTTGGATTACCTTTTTCGTATTCTATCCGATGATTCTGAAATCTGAAATACAAAACAACCACTAGCAGAATAGTATACAATCACGAGCTTTTAATATTAATTATTGCAAATTTTCACTATTTGTTCATCCATCCACCCGATTTCATTTCTGTTTTTGCAAAGATGAACCCGAGTCAGAGTTTCACGAACTCGTGGATAATTCTCATTCATTATACTAAGCCTAACAACAAGCATACACTTTAACCTCTTAAAATGAATGCGTATTAAGTATTTATGTAGACCTGCGAATTTTTCGATGCGTAACTAAATTCAACAATGTCAAACATAACCTTACATGCTATTTCAAGATCAAAATGAGCTTTTTCGTTCGAGAGAAATTAGAAGAGCTTCTTCTGATCTTTCTTGTCTTTCGCTACGATGCTGTCTTTTCTCGCAAAGTCGTTCGTTTTCACAACGTTTTGTCCTGCAAACGGGTTCACCTCCTTCAATTCAATTTTCTTAAGGAAATGAACAACAACGGCGAGTACCGATGGAAAGTCCACGGTGTTCTCCACTGCAATATCAATATACCCCATAAATCTCCGTTCCTACAAAACCCGTAATTACCCATTACAGATAAACATGTTTTATCCAAATTAAATTCACTTACGGTACTTGACTTCAAACTGGTTAGTTTGTCTGTTGTGAACGGTGTATTTTGTGGCTACAAGAAAATTATTATGATGATCGAGTATTTGAAAGTTGAATATTACACGACTTGTTAAGATTCTGTACAAATCGTACAGAAAGCTATTACGGGGTTTAATAGCTCTTCCTACATGCAACTAATCTATAATATCTGATGTCTAACTATTCGGTGAAAACAGGATATCAAATTACCTTTGATGTATTTCTCTAGCATCTCGTTAAGCTCATCGGAGTTTGTTTGTGGGTCAAACTCTGGAATTATTACTTTCAGCAACTTTTTAACATCGTCTTTAGCTATTGATCCGGATGAAAACTTTTCAAACTTCTTGAATACTTTCTCCACGTCTGAAAAGTCAGAATTTAAAAGTTGCTGTGAACTCTGAACTTCGAAAAATCAGCGAAGCATTTCAGTCCAAAGAAGCAGGAACATTGCTAGGAATGTGTAGGTTACTTACAGGCTTTACATTCCCTTTTCAACTTGTCCTCCATTTTGCAAACCGATTGCTCCAGGAACAATGACCAATGCGCAGAAGATTTTCGGTGGCAAGCAGCGAAAATAACTTGAAAATTTATTCTCTCTATTGCTTATCTTCAAGACTTTCTTCTGGGCTACCTCACGACACACACTGAATCGATCTGGACCATCGCACATGAAGCACGTTTTGCGCAACACTGAACAAAGAATTATCATCTGAGACCTTTTATACTCGGTTATTTTGGCCTTCCAAGGGCAGCAGGGGAGGGCTTTGTGGTCTAATTTGAAGGAACATTCATGAAAGCGTGGTTTGAGCAGTTATTAGATTGGTGAATATTTAGATATTCTGCAGTAGTATCATCATAAAGTTACGTATATAGGTATGCATAAAACTGCAAAGAAAAGACGCAGACCCTACACATTGAGCAAAGATCTTGGATTAAGAGCAATAATAAACATTTAGGTTTTGTACAGGAGTGTGTAAATATAGAATTCATATAAAACGATAGCATTCCTGAACTGATGAGAATCAAATCGAAGGGGAAGTAATGCGCTGTTGTTGTGATGCTCGAGATTTTATATTAGTTATGTGATACACTATATACCCATAATAAGTTCATAGCCATAAACATCTTATAAGTGCATTGTGTACTATTTTTATTCAAGCAATACTTCATTTTAGTATCTTAAAATATTCCTCTCCCATACACAACCTTTCTCGTCGCATAACATGAGTCTCACTTCTCGACAGCAATATCTTAGGGATCCACCACCACTATGCACCAGCCAGTACTCCTGATTCAACGGAGACGTGACAGTTAGTTGTGGCTGTAATTACAACCTAGTGTTGCGATGCCTGACAGACGCCAATGACAAGCAACTGTGGGATAAGGAAAGTGTGTATACGGATAAGATTTAAGATCTGTTTAAATTTGATCCTTCAAGCTCAAGCTCACGGTTATTCAAAAGTTCACATTGTAGCAAAGACAGTCACAAAATTAGAAGCAACTAACGGGTGACCGAGTAGGTATTGTGTCAACCGTAAACTGATTAATTGACGTTCAAGAATTCGGTGAGCTGTCTGGACGTCTAGGCATATCGAGTAATCGGAGATCATATAGCAATTGATCATGTGCTTGAGATTTTTACGTCGACGCGTATCAAAAAAAGACATACGTCACACGATCTGCCAAAGCGGACAAATTCCTCCAAATTCCTCCGATACTCTAGGAATAGACTCCTTGATGGTAGATGACATTTGCGTCGATTTTAGTACAGACGTGGGAATTGAAATGAGTAATGGTAGTACATATAAGGGATGCAGTTTAATTTCGTTCCTGCCCTGCGGGAATAGGAGCTAGACGACAGTGGGTCGTCCACAAGGTTTCTCACATCCGGAAGCTGCACGCGGTGATCCAACTTTTTTACTCAGCCTTGAAAATATCCATAATAAAATCTAACGAATAAATATTAACCTCTCTTTGGCCTAGACATGAGGTGGTAAAATGTGTGATAATGCGACAATTGGAAAGCAATTTATGATACATTATTAATCACGACTACGATAAAACTCCATACCGAACCAGACAATGACAAAGTAATACCAGAACCGGCCTAGCAGTATTTAGCAAGGAAGGTAGACTGGTAAACACGAACTTTGTGCATGAACTTATTACTCTGTGCTTCTTGTCGTCGTCTTCACCTGTTCTGAGATGTCAACGGGTCGTCTCATCTTTCGGAGTACATGACAGGAGATTGAATCTTGGATAAGATAAACGCGCACTACCAATTTATCAGATCCTGTAACTGTGACAAACCACACATGTTGCACCTCATTTCAGTGGAGGGGCGCGCTGCGGGGCGAGAATACAGTTGCACATTCTTTTCGTGACTCAAGGATATACAGAAGAAAGGCCCATGATTCCCATATCAATGACTAACAGAGTATCAAGAAGTTGACAATTTGACGTAATTTATAAGCGGTCTAATACCAAATCCATGTATCTACATTCTTTGCTTGCATATCAAAGTGCATAGGGATTAGATGGATAAGTGATTTGGGAACAGATTCTATTGGGGCAACTTGATTCGATGAACTTTCCGATTTCTTAGAAGTCTTAAAAATTAATAGATTGCATCGGTTGAATTCGTCATATTGTCGACGAGGAGCTTTTCTTGGGCTTAAAAGTAACGTCCGTAACCTCCGTTAGATCTATTTAAAGAATGGTTTTGTCAAAATAAAAGTAATGATTAAATGCATGCAGGCAAAGGTTCTGTACACTATGTCTCTAAAAGTCGTTGTGTTTAAGTATGCAAATAAGAACAAAAGATCAAAAACTATTAATTCATTCACCTGCTTCGTATACGACGTCATACATGATGTATGTTTGTAGGTGGTTTGTTTTGTACTGATTTAGTAGTTTTATTTCTAATGTTAGGAACTAGGTATCACCGACCTTCACTTGCTCGACGTCTTTGTTCTGGAACGTAAATTGTGAATTTGGAACAATCGTGTCATGACATGCGTGACTATCATTTAGTGTTTAGCTCAAAAAATATTTCATTCTAAAACTTTCGAAGGTTTTGTTGTCCATGGTCAAGTAAATTAGGTCACTTATATATGAGTTGTATTGTCTGTAGTTCGAAAGAAAAATATTTTAAACTATCACACTACTTAAGTAAGTTTAAAGGTGTTCTTTTGAAACATCGGATTCTTTAGTTTTTATATTACTTATTAAAAAGGAACACAACCGAACTTGAACATTTTGGCATTGCATTCTCATCGGATGCTCTCCTGCAAGACTGGCTTGAGGTAGGCCGAGGTATGGTAGGTAGCGTCCCTGTTGTCTGTGGTATTTTTAACCAAACTTTGTAACTTTAATTGACCTTAGCAATGTGTTGATGCATAATTCCGAGATCAGAATGAACATGCCTGTCTTTAATCTGTGAAATACACATTGTTATTTTATAAGCCTTTCATCTTGCCTGCAAAAATTAGTCCACTCGCACCCTTTGCTGCTATTTATAGCTTTCATGATATCAGATAACTGCGTTGAAAAATAATACAACCAATTTTCACAATCGTAAGTCTTCATTTTGTCCCTTGTTCTTGCGACACTAATAATCTGCAACGTCTTCATAACGCCCTGTCGGTATGCTCAGAACAGTCTTTATTTATCTACATTTTACACAGCTATATGAGACGGGAATTTGAGAGCTGTAAACCATGATTATGCCACAAGACGAGAGCTGCTTTTCCCAATAGTCTTTCTGTTTCTGCACGCCTGACAAGACTCTTGTAACGTGGAAAGTCAACCTTCCTTAACTTTTGGAATCAGAGAAGCCGTCGTACGACATCACTAATATTAAAAAGTGAGGCGTTCTAAAATACTAGCTGTACTACTCTTATGTACACTGTCCATTTTAGCATACATACTTTACATATTACGATGTATTGTTCTAAAGTTTCTCCTTTGTTAGTTTTCCCTTCATTTTCAAGTGCAAAAATCAAAGGTCATTAATCGTCATCGTCATGTTAGACGAATACGCTTGAAAGCCCAACTAGTAGAATACATTATCACTGTTAAAAAATATTTATGTACAGCCGAGGAGTAATATTATAATAAGTTTAAAATTGGTCTGTCCTCTGATTGGTTTTGACTATTATATCTAATATTGGTACTTACGGGCAGTACTATATGATAATGAGGTAGATTATTAAATAATAAATGACTGTTTGCAATATTGCAAACAGTCAGTCGTCATTTATGAAAAAATAAACTGGAAACAATATGACTTCACTTTTTCCGCGATGCTATTTATCTTCGCAAGTATATTTGTTGGAAGGCTAAACCCAAGCTTTAGTAACATTTTTTGATGCTTTATTTACTGGATTTGTCACAGCTAAATCTTTTATAAACATATATAAAAGTAAACCAGTACATACATGTATGTTGGTAAGATTGACTTATTGACAAGTTCCCGAATATTTGACTTATGGTGTGCTGAAAGTAAAAGAGTGGGACGCGGGGCTCCGTAAAGATAACTTCACTTTGACGAATGAAGTGATTGCTCGCTAGGCTGAATGGAAATTCTATTTGTAATAAATGACCTTCATTTGATCCCCACGGTTTACACACGTCGAGACTGCCACGTGTATATTTTTAAAGAAGGTGACAATTCCAAGATTTATTCTGTATGCAACAACTTGTGGTGTATTAGGATATTCAAATGACTACATAATTCAGTAAGTAGCAAACGAATATATAAATTTATAGAGTCCAAGGGCTAACCAGCGAATAGATTATCCACCGACATCGCTTGCAGTATTTTGCATGCTGATGCTGTGCTGAGAGTAGACATGTAACCTGTGCTCCAGGCGGTACTTTAATAAATAAACAATACTCGCAGTTGGTATACCATACCGGTGCCATAAAATTGCAATTTTACAGTTTGCTCTCACCGTCTGAAGATTAATCACAGCAATACACGTAGTGGCTGTACCACTGCTTCCGATTTGTCACACTCCTGTATCATATAAATTGTCACAATGCCAGGAAACTCCCAGAGCTATAGAACTTTATCATCCACTCAACATGTCAGTCACTTCTCCATGCCAGATCCAAAGCAAACAGAGCGGGTCACAGACAATAATCGCAAAATCGTCTTCGTAGATATGACCAAGTACATTCTATCGAGACGTGAGCTAGGGTCTGTACAAAGCATTTCAATTATCATTCCAACTGATACGGAGCCATGAATCTTACGAAACCACACTTTTATAAATATCTGCATGCCTTTCTACACAGTCCTTAATCATACAACAAATAACTCATAATTAAACGAGCCAATCTTGAAAGAACAGCGATCAGTACACCGAAAGTCTGTGCCAACGGTATGTCTGCAGCCTTTTACTGAGTGATTTACGCAGGTTCAGCTTCGTACACAGAAATTTATTTATTCTCCAATGCTTAGAAAATATTCAGTGGCGAGGATTATTTAGTGCTTAACCGACCATTAGCGGTATTAGGAATGTATGGCTTTTGTAGTTTTTATGAATTTTAATTACTTGTTGAGTGAACTGTAGTCAGGTCACATGCACCTGATGCACCGCCACTTCGCACAACTAATTAAAGTATTCATTCACAAAAATATAGAATCTTTACTTTTGACTTTAAGATATCAGTTCGACTCTCTTCTGAACGTGGAATGTCGCAAAGAGATTAAAAATTTATTTTCAAATTGATTTCAGGTCGAAATAAAATGCCTTGTGTTTGATGGTATACATAAATATATCTGTAAAACTGATTTTGTCGATCGTGAAATATTTACTCTTCCTCATCAGTCATCACTATTTTCTGGAGGAGGATCTTCACCTGCTGGTGGAGGATCTTCACCTGGAGGGGGATCACCACCTTCTGCAGGTGGATCTTCTCCCTGTCCCTCTGGAGCTGCAGTCGTTGGAACTACTAGTCCCGGAAGTGGAATCCAAGGTAAGGGTCTGAAGAGGCCCTCAAAAAAGCTGCTGAAGAAATTGTTGCCAAATGCTGCAAAACAGATATACATACATATACGCTTTGTCATTATATCTGTAATGATGTTCAATCGACACCTGCAGTTTTGTAAAAGTTGACAAAAGTGAGCTGCACTTGCTTACGAAAGAAAAGTTTTAGATTTCCCGAGTTCTCGGGCAGAGGAATCGCGACAGTATGATCTCCCTATAAATTTTAATTAAACCATATATGTATTAACAATTCGTTAAGGTGTACACAATATAGAACTCAATCTCATGCTTTTTAAGTACATGCACGTTATACCTCCCCCTCCAAGGGTAATGAGAAGCTAAGGGAAGCCAAGCATCCCAACAAAACCGTCACAATTAAAATTTTGGCCATGTCTAAGCCTTCAGTGTTCAGAGTAGCTCCTAGGATCCTCCAAATTGGTTGGAATAATGATATTTTTTTTACAAAGGCATCGGTTTATATATGCACCACTAAAAGTACATATGAATAGTAAGGCTTTTGAACTACAAATTAGCAGATTGAATTGAATTTTAATTTCTTTGTATATGTTTGTTAGATAATTGTTTGCTTTACCAAGTGGGAATACATATTATGTATATGATCCATTGGTTGGCATCTATTGGCTCACATTTAATGCTTCATTACATTGCAGAGTCATGACCTTATAATTTTGACACCATTGCAACTCGCAACGTCATTAATGTCTGTTTTCTGTTATCTCTGAACTGTGGTAGGTAGTGCGGTGTCAACTACACCATGACCTAGAGGTCTGGAAAGTTTTTAACCTGAGATACATACATAGGTAAATGATGCTTCAAGTCACTTCTGAAGTAGAGTAAAATGCATTTGTTCGTTTTAAGATCGTATTTTACTATACACCATGCATGACCTTGATTCGAAATTATGAAATTGAAACGATAAATGCAGCCAAGTTCAAACCCAACCTGAATGAGATACATACATAGGTAAATGATGCTTCAAGTCACTTCTGAAGTAGAGTAAAATGCATTTGTTCGTTTTAAGATCGTATTTTACTATACACCATGCATGACCTTAATTCGAAATTATGAAATTGAAACGATAAATGCAGCCAAGTTCAAACCCAACCCGATGTGTATAACATTAACAATACTTTTGTTAGATATGATATTACACATGTAATAATGTTACATATAATATTAAGCCTATTATAAATCTTGCAATGGACATTTTATTTTGAATAGCAGAAAAAATAAAACACATTTTTCTACACCTGCGGTGCATGTTATGATACAACAATGCTTTCATGTATTACGATGATAATTTTGGTCTGGTCACTGGTTAAGGCTAGTAAGCTAAGCGTCATAAAGTGTCATGCATTCAGTGTACAATGACAATAATAATACATTACCTATGGATTATACGCGTTTGTAAGGCTATTAGATCTTTTATTTCCACATGGGGCGTCTTGAAACGTGTTACTATTATGGAAATTGTTAGTGAAAACTTTAAGAATACGCATTGTAAATCATCAAATATTGTTGTAGAAATTTTTATTCAGTCTTTGAAAAAGTTTTAAGTATGCCAACCGATGTATAGCACCAAAATTAATATCTACGGCTCACGTGCAACATTGGTTTGCGATGATTCTCACCGAATCACGCATTTTGGTTGCGCAGAAGTCATCAAATGTTTCAATTTATTATCACAACAAGCAATGTTTTAAATTTTAACCAGTTCATTTCTCTGATGAAAATAGGTTTTTTCTGTATGTAATTCGAATAGGAATATATGTAGTAGAGTATTATATGTACATTTTGTAAAATCCGGCGACATTTTCGTTCACTCATCTTTTTATT
The DNA here is from genome assembly GCA_027743745.1 of Alloscopus bannaensis. Taxonomy (NCBI): domain Eukaryota; kingdom Metazoa; phylum Arthropoda; class Collembola; order Entomobryomorpha; family Entomobryidae; genus Alloscopus; species Alloscopus bannaensis. The sequence goes on from JAHZMW010002834.1 coordinate 9,967, forward strand.
GGAGCCAACCGTTCATAATAATAATCAACATCAGTCGACCTACTAAAGAGTTTGGACTTCAAGTAAATCCGAAGACGGTAAACACCCCAGCCCAAGAAAAAGTGAAAGATAACACCCAACGCCAATGCGAAAATAGTTGTCACTACTGCATATCCGGGCTTTTGCTTCCAGTCGAGTATTGGATATATGAAACCTTGGTCATCTGCATACTGGCCTCCAAATACTTCGTACAACAACCTTTGTCAAACGGTAAGTGTAATAAATACAACGAGAACATTTCGAACAAGGTCATTCGTTCGTACTCATTAAACAATCACAAATCTGGCTTACGTGAAGGAGGCGTATGAAAGTCCATAAGCAATAGGAAAGATGATGTGAGTACGACGAGTGGGGACTGCAATGATACATGTATCCGCAAATGCCAAAAAGGCATTAAATGCATGAAAGAGTGCATTGTCAACAATGGCACATTGTGAGCCGTATTTCTCTTCATCTGAAATGCAAAAGATTCACAGATTTTCCACATTTAAATTGTCGTTCATAGGTTCAGCAGCCGGTAGTGCAACGGCGATTATCATAGACAATGCGTTAATGTGTTTAAAAAAGAACTGTGTTTCATCACGAACCAAACAAGAACACCCAGTACAACAAGGTAACGATGTATGGTGCACTTTGTACAATGTTTATAAGAATCCAGAGGATCTTGCAAAACGGGGGAAGTGTGTAGTCTTCCTGATGAAAACCGTGAGAAATTTCATCCATCCATATCCTCTTGGACGAATTACGTTTGAAGTAAACCCACACAACGTACAGAAAAAATAGTACCGAATAGATTAATTGCAATGTAAATGTCTGATTTGTTAAATATATCAGGTACAATCCTGGGTATTTGTCTCCACACAAGAAATACTCAATCGTTGCTCCAACAAAGTAGCTCATAAACAGGAGTCTATATCCAACATAGAAAATGGATACAGAAGTGTGCTGGTCATGCGGGTCGTACTCTTCCCACTGTAACACCAAAAACACATCAACTCAGACGAACCCAAACATGAAAGTGAGATTACTTTCGAAGCTCATTTGAGTTATGATTAAGTACCTCACTCTTTCGGAAGTATACATCAGTAATGCTATTGAAGTTAAAGTCTTGCTTTACTACAGACCATTTAACCCCCATTGTTAACAAAATATAATATCACAGTTTATACAGAGATACTCACAATCCCTCTACGATATAACAGCTTGAAGGCAAGCGGTTAATTCTAACTAATGACTAGAACAGTCGCAATATTCTTAATGAATTTTTTTGTAATTAGCCTACGGGAAAGGTGAGAAAATAATTTGTCGTGTCACACTAACCCGTTCATTAGGTCAAACGACTAGGGCTGCTATGCAATGCAAAATGAGCATTCACGCTTGAATGCTTCGGTCCGGGCCATGTATTAAAGGCATTATCCATTTTCACACACTTGGACTTAAAACAGCTTCTCGTTGTTATCATTTCCTTATCTGCTCACATGTGTGCATGGTGTATGTAAAAATATTAATACTTGAGTAATGTACACTTCAATTTGACAATCTCTGGTTTGTTGTTCCACTCTAAAGAAGACTATATTTGCTCAAAAACCTGCATTGATTACCAGGACAGGTACAAAGCTTGGGCTTGTTCGTTTCAATTCATGCATGATGGGCTGAAAAATTCTCCATTTAAAAAATACAAGACTGTTCAAACCAGGAAAGGCTTAGCCCATGTTGTATAATGTATAACTTGCAAAATTACAGAAACCTCCTGTTAAAATTCATTCACTGATTCTTCATAGCATACGAAGTACAATTGCATCTTGGAGCGTTTTATGATGCAGTGGTACACGATTTGTTTGTATCATATAATATGCCACACTCAGTACAATATGCATAGGCATGTATGTATAAAATTTTATTCATCACTATACATTAAGAAGCGGATAATTACTAATAATTATATAATATAAACAACTTGTAGTAGTAATGCGAAAAGATAGCAATGTATCGAGCTACTGCATTAAATATTATAAAATAATATATGCGTCATTGACAAACAAGTATACTTCTTAATCTAAAAAATTAGTGCTTCTTGGGCTTTTTTGTCAAAAATTGCAGCATTGGATCTTCCTCCCTCTGGCGCCTCATATAATATGCTTCCATTTCCTCCTCTGTAGGAGCTGCAACATCATACAAACTGTGGTAAGCCCGCTTACGATCATCCATCAGCGTTTCGGCGTCCTTTTGCCTCCTTTCTTCCTTCAAAAGTGCTTCGGCAAGGCGTTTCTTCTTTTTCTTTGTTTCGTCCTCGCTGTCAGACTCCGAGGAAGAGGAGTCATCTGAAGAGGATGATGATGTCGAAGAAGAAGATGATGATGAGGACGTATGCCTTTTTTGAGCGGCGGCTTTTTTCTGGGCTCGTCTTTTCTTGCGGTCTTTACGCTTTTCATTTTTTATTCGACTTCGGGACTTTTCTGTCTTCTGAATCGAAGAAGAACTGCCAGCTACAGGTTCCTTGTCCTGCTCTTCTACCGGAGGATCTGCCTGTTTCGCGGATTCCTGCTCTACTTCGTCCGCAATAACAGTCTGTGGAACTTCTATGCTGTCATTAGACTGCTTACCAGCTTCCCCAGTGCAATATGAATTCTAAAATCACAATATTTTTATGTTCATTGCCATGCTTCCATTTTCCAGTTGGGCGATGTGTAATTATTACTGTAACATTTGAACATAATCTTACCTTAATTAAAGAGTGACAACATTTGTAACCCCACTGGCCCGCCCTCCAGTAGGAACCATACACGGAATTGTGATTATTTGGATAAACGTCTTCTTCGTACTTTGATCGTATCACTGGTTTTTCGTTTCCCTGCAAAATAAACAACGATCATTTGAATTAGTATACTTGTCATCTCATAGAGTCTTTTCATAATTATTGATTTGGTCACTAAACTATTTACAGCAACCTTGACCTAAAACAGTACACGGTTAAATTAGGTGGTGTAAGAACTACAACAAAGGCAGTATAAATGAGAATACGAGTGCGTTTCTCGAAAGAGCAAAACGATCAAATACATAAATACAAATCTAATTATATTCTACGCAATTTACGACAGATTAATGTATCATATACCGTACCACGTCTACTCCTCGCTTGTACCACTCGTCAAGCTTTGAAAAGTCTTTCTTCTGTTCCGGTTGAATACGTTGATGCTTTAAGGTTGGCCCTTTAGATCCATAATACCACGGGGCTGACGCAATATATTGTGGAATGTGAGGATTAATGTCCCTCCCTTCCTCATCAACCGCAGCGGGAGCAGTACCAGCCTAAATACCAACAAATTCATGAATATAATAAGAATGTGGAAATTTCTCAAATGAATATACCAGGCCATGACCAAGGTGGCCCTGCTAAATGACACAAAAACAGAATCTTTTAATTTTGACCAATGTCGACAAGTACCTTTCTGGCCTCCTCCAACTCTTTGGCTTTCCTCCAATCCTCCCTACTCTTCGTCTTAGGTCCATCATCCAAGGCTTCTGCTTCCGTGTCCGTTTGCTTGGACCGAAGTATTTCAGACACAGGCAACGTTGAACTGAAAGCCATGATATCTCACTTCAGATGTAATCCTTCCCAGAGAATCTCTCCTTCCTCCTCCTTTTGTTCAATGCCTTAAATTCGCACCGTTAAATCAGCGTAATAATTAGGCTGTTTGTTGGTATTCGTGTTGAACAACAATAGAAACTTTTAAATCGTTGTGCACATTTGATATTTTACAACACATTTAAGCACACTCTTGCCCACAGCTATTTAAACAATACGTTCAAACAATCAATTAAAGTGTGAATAAAATTATATAATCTCCAAGAAATAATAGAGTTTCACCTTCAACCCTCTGAAATCACACAACACATGTTTACGTTTACGACTGCATACTGTTCACAAACAAAATCCTCACGACTTGAAAAGAGGGAGAATACCACCCAAGCAATTGATGGCTCAGTTTACCCTCACGCAACAAGCACACCGTGCCCGAAAATCTCATCCAAACAAACTACGTTGTTCAAATGGTATGTGTTCGTTAATACGTTCACAACAGTGCATGAATTGTGAAGCACAAGGATTTGGTCGCTGTCCTATTATTGTGAAAATCTCTAAAGGTTGTGCTCGAGAGCTCAATCGCTTTTATTGACAACGACAACGATAATTAGTAAAGTATGTTTGGGTTCTAAAATGTACGTGAATTGCTGAGCTCTGTGTAGTTAACGCGTTTTTAATTTTAATCCTTCAAAGTACGCGTTTCCGTCCCACGTCAAAACCCTCCCCGAATGTAACCGGAGAGTTTGCTGCTATTACTGTTGCATTCTTGTAAATTGACGCTAAACAAGCAGGACTGAAAATGACTTCAACTTTTATCCTTGGGCACGGTGAAGAGTTTGTGCAGTGCCCCTACAATACTGCTCATCAAATAACGTAAGCAGGATTTGTGCTTTCAGGATTTCACTC
>JAHZMW010002835.1:0-28003 GCA_027743745.1 Alloscopus bannaensis
TTTTTATCCATTTTCGACCAATTTTGTCCAATTTCAGCCGTTTTCAGCCATTTTCATCCGTTTTCATCCACTTGGCTGGCTAAGTGGACGAAATGGTTTTCATCCATGGCTATTTAACATGTCTGAATTTTACTCTTTTACCTATCTCAATTAAACATTTAAGCAACTACGTGAAAAGCAATCTTGAAGACCATGAAATCCTAAAGTCTCCTGCCTGTCTCCTGACTTAAAACTGTAGTGCACCAAATTTTGCGCATGGATTGCTTGTCTCGATGTGTTTCCATAATACTGGGGCGATTCTTGGAAATCTTCCAGACCCCGTAGGTATTACTCACTTGAAGAAAATGTTGAAGTCTTTCGACCGACGGTTCGGACTTAACAACGGTTGAGTTTATTAGTTCTAGTGACGTTTCTTTTGGAGCTCAGCTCACCTTCGCAGAGCCAAGTTGAACCCAGGAAGTGCATGAGCATTCTCGATACGACAGGGGCAAGTAGACCATAAATATTTATGATTTCTTTATGGATGGAAACAAACGTTACTCTAAGATATTATTCGACTGTTGACTTCACTTTGCTACAGTGAATTCAATTCGACTACATATTGTTTCTTCAAATTACTTTTGACAAGGTAACACCACTTGAAAATGATAATTAAGGCCCGACAAAAAAACCGATATATAAGACAAACATAAACATCGTGTAGAAACTACAGAAATAATTATATTTATTTAAAAATCTACCACATGAGCGTAATGACGCTTTTCTCCCGCCCTGTCATTTACGTTAGAACACAAGGAAATTAGGCAGACGCTCACACATTTCTCACTCGCCATTGTAAGGTTAATATTTTTGTCAGGCGGAGATGTCAGTGTGATGATCCCAACGAATTCCATTGTTCAAGACAATTGGTAAGCGAAATATAACGGAAAATGAAAATGCTTCGCTACACTTCCTAATATGAAACTGCTTGCGAAGTACAATGGTCCTATTCGTTCTCTAAGGTGGTAAAATTTACAATAAAAATAACTACAATCAAAATTTCATGGAGCACACGCTATCATCAGTCTGTGCTTGTAAATCAGACTTCTGAAAAAAGTTGATGTTACTTGTACTAACGGATCGCTTTACAATGACACTATGCAGTCTAAACTAAAAACGGAGCTGTGAAGACAAAATTTTATTTTGTAAATCATAATCTCACGTATCACGACAACCTTATTTTTCATCATTGTTCGTCTCCACATAAAAACTAGTTGGACTCTTTCAGATTACAGCTCGACAGGGCTTTATGGAAGTGTTCATAAAAATTAGCACCTTGTTGAGATTTATCACGCTCTTCCACTTCCACCGATTGTTGCTCCGTGTATCTCAATAGAATTCTAAAGGAACATGTGCCCCCTTCGCGAGACGTACATATTATTATCGCTCAAACTTTCTTATAGATTTAACCCATTCCTGAAAGAAATCCAAGAATAAAAAATGGGACTCACAGTTGAGTTGGAAAAATCCACCGCAGAAAGTTCCACAGCGTTCTCTCACATTTATGTGAATATCATGACTCGAACTTATAATGGGGTATAAAAGGCGAGTTTGGAATTGAAAATTTGTTGCTGCCATAAGACGGCACTCACGCACACGTGGAGCAGACTGTGAACCAAGTGTGAGCGTTACTAATAAGGCAAATGAGATCTCTGTTCCTTAAGGTCATGAACAACTATTTAAGGGCCTCCTCACGTCATTTATCTTACTTTAAAAGAAATAATCCGCAATCCGACTGACACCATGGTTTAACTATTTTCATGGATAGAGAGAAAAAATGATAAAAAATCGAGACTGTGAGCTTTAAATTTGAAACTGTAATTCTATTACAATGTATCTTACACTTATTGAGATGCTTACAAAATGCACACCCGTAAAAATCTATTATTTCAACAATTAAGTAAATGATCTGTAGCAGATTTAGGATTAGACATGTTGCCTTTCCTGAACTCCCCGATTCCATTACTCCTCTTGCAGTTTCCGTACCAATGCAGCTTGTACTTGAGCATTAGGCTGAGTGAGTCAGTGACTTATGAGAAGGACACCATGAATAATTTAAAATGAGACGTTACATGTTCTGACATTTATTCCACATTCGGAAATGCTCTGTGGTCTTAATGCTAAAAGCAATGAGTAATCCTCCCTTTCCTTCATTCCATCGTTGTTTACTGTATGATCTTCGTGATCATCTGAGAAGATCGCAAGTTATCACTAATCTACCTTGGGCATCGGGATGAACGGCTGCGTGCGAGAATCCAATATTTCAAGAATTAAATTATACCTAGTGGAGCATCAACTTCGGAGGAGTACTAAATGCTCGCAAGTGCAGTTCCCTATTCACTTTGACATCTACACGTATCGTGTCATTAACTTGGTGAACTGGTGTACTCCAGCAGAGAGGAAGGAAGACGACATGCTACATTAGAAGCACATTACGCACTCACAGTCAACACAGGCTAATGCCCTCGATCATGAAAGCATTGTGGGCTGATTTCTACAGAAAAAAGTGTTGCAATGTCTGAAAATTTCTTGAGAAATGTGAAGACAATGCGTTGGGAGGAAAGCAAGACGTTTAGACTTTGCACGTTGATTGAATTTCGTTTCGTCTTCCTCATGTTAGTCCATGTTGACGGGATGGGCTTAGCGGATTAATTGGAGGCTTGAAGAGCTTTAAAAACTTTTCCCTTTGTCTCTGCTCCTGGTATTAGCATAATAGGTAAGTTTGCGAAGTGATGCGAGGCACAATAGGTGTTAACACTGTATGCTACGCGGATGTTCGCATAAAGCGTTTTTGTCTTTTTATATTTTTCTACAGGGAGAAGAAGAAAGATATTTTAAAAATTAATAATAACGATTACTTCTACTCTGACTAATAGAATATATTTGTAACACTCTACCGCTCTGTCCGCTGTGTACATTTTTCGTAATAAATGAACGATTTCACTTGACGCCCGTGTAGCTCTCGTGGAGTAATCGAAAGATTCAAAGCAACTTTCCTCAAATTTGAGGAAAGTAATGAAATCACCTTACGAAGAGCGGTGAAAGTTGTGCGAGAGGCGAGACTGCTGAATTGAAGCCATACGGGAATCATCCATTTATAAGGGAGAGAGTTGTAGCAAAAAATGTTCAACTTATTCACAAGCGTCTTCAGTGGAGATTTGTGGAATCTCTGAAATTTAATATAAAGCATCTTCTTTTTCTATCTTGTGCACACGGCTGGCTTCACATGAAGTCATGTGTGTGCTACGCAAACTGCCTTTGCTCTTCGGGAAGAAACTTTTTTCTTCCTGTATTTCCCGATGACGCACAAAATGTTTCGTCTAGGAGTTTGCAGGAGAACAACTACTTTTCTCATTAAGAAAAAGTTTTCCTTCCATATTTCTGGCTTTGATTGATTTCTTAATTTTCAAAAATTATACGCTCGCTCTTATACGGACATACGTAATAAATACGCATATAGATATTATAAGGTGCCTTCATTTATTTGCGTTTCACTCTTTTTATGTAGCGTATAAAATCCCAAGAATCTGGCCGTGAATGGCAATCAACGCCACAACTCAATTCAAGTGCGTGAATGATGAAAAAATAATTTGATTTGCCTCCATCAATACACATCCCAATATCCGCATCAACTCATGAATATGAAATGTGAAACTTGAATTGTCTGCGACACAAGTCGTTGGTACGTCGATTATAGAATGCATATTATAGTTCTTCCAGCACGCTCAAAGTGCACACAACCACTTTTGATATTGTATTACAAGCAGCCCCGTATCTCCATTCTATACATCTTATAGTAACATCTTGTACAATCTTCCAGCTCTCAACGCTTTCCACTTGATGAAGTCCCAGGATGCATTATTCCACACGAAACTCCAAGCTCGTGCCGACTGCTGCACTCACAAAAGACAAATGCGTTCAAGGTGTTAGTTGCGTGCTTGTTAACATACTATTCCACTCTCACACAAGCCTTCGGATGTTTACATGGAACAAAGTGTAGGCATACATTTTTTGTTTTGACGCTGGTCCGCTCGTAGATAATTATCGTGGCAGATCGTCAACTCTGGGGAAACCACACGCGCTTTTCCAACACACAGTGAAAACTCTATGTACTCGTTCTTTGCTCTCTGGAGAAGGCCAGATGAGATGCAATAATGCCTATCAGTTTGCATCCTCCGAATATAAATTACTCCTGTCCTCATTAAAATTGTGAAGACAGGAAGGGAGAAAGTAAAAAAATTACTGGAATTAGCAGTATCATTGGTGTCGCTCCTTCTGATAAGAAGTGTGAATATATAGCCTGCTCCCCACACTTTTCCGCAATCCATTACAGAGAAAGAAGTGTGTAGTGTGTGGCTACACAGCCGAATGCGGTTGTCGATGTCAAAGTGAAGTTGTGAACAGCACTAAAAGATTCATTAAGAATGTTTGCCAAACGATGAGAAAGAAAGGATGAAAAATTGCAACCAGATAAAAATGACATGCTTTCCTCTCTTCACGTAAGATAATATGTTTGTGTCCGTGAAAAAAGAAAGTGTCAACTTGACTTTTCGGAAAAAGTTATGCCGCTCTTTTAGTATGTTTTTGTGCATAGTTTCTCTCTTCATTTCTGTTCCTCCGAAAGAATTCCTTTTATTCTATTACACGTATGAAAAAATGGAGAGCACAAAACCTCACGTGAGGGTGGTAGCGGTGATAACTTGAGAGGCACACAAACAATTTCTCATTTCATCTCAGCAATCTCATATCTTGACACGAGTTAGATTCATTTCTCTCCCTCTCTCTGTCTTTTGGAAAAAATGTTGGTGAGAGCGGAGAGTCAGCATAGTTTCTGATGTGGTTCTTTGGGGAGACATGGTACACCACGATAAATTAATGCTGATTGCTGTACACACAGCTGTGTGAGGAAAAATGGAAACAAAAGTGTGTGCTTTATGTTTCGGGTATGACAAGAGCACAGCACAAAAGAGTCAAAGTGGAACAACGAGTGTCACTTATTGTGTGACTCGAATAATGAACCTGACGCGAGGAGGAGACCGCAGCATGAATTTTTTTTTATCTTGTTTTCTCTTCCCTTCTGAAAAGGTTGAAACTGTTGTTGACTTTAATAGAAGCAACAAAACATACCGTATATGATTACATTATATATAGCCGGAGCGACAAAACAGTCATAATAAATACTACCGTTGTCTTAACTCTTTCTCTGTTTCCTCTGTCATTGTTTTACTTTCACGCTCTCGTGTTCCAGATTCCATGCTAATTTTCTTGTCTACACACTTCTCATTTTCTTGGAGAAAGGGAGAAAAAAATGTGTCGCAGTGCTTGACAAAGAATTTTTTTGTGGAGTGTAGTAAGCACGTTGTGTTGGGAGAGAACAAAACCTCAGCAAAATGATAACTTTGAAAAATTTTGAGAGAAAAGAATTTTTGCTCTTGGCTTCTTCCCCGGAGTTGGACAGTTGGTTTCGTTGATTGTGAGCTTTGTCTACGAAGTGGAGAAATGGGAGTGTAGTTTACTGTACACAATTAGCTAAACTTCTCGGGGTGTATGGAGGGGAAGTAGGGCGCAAAAAAATATCTCAAGACAGAGCTTCCAACTGTTTTCTTCCTGTTTTTGTCACTGTGCTGACTCATGTTTAACATAAAGAGGAGAAGCCCTAATCATTTTTCTTTCTTCTCACAATTCTCCTGCCTCTGACGCTATATGAGTTCTTTTGTCGTCTCAAAGTCTGGTTTAGCTAAGACAATGTTCATTGCATAGCATCGGAGTGCAGAGTGCGAAAATAGCGATTGGAGTTCTAAGATTGTAATATGTGAATGTGATAAACATGGTTGGGCTCGGCAAACCAAAGAGTTTGCTTCGCTTCCAGGTTTTCGCAAACTTGGTGCAACTCACCCTTCTCAACAAGATGAGAATTATCTTTTCTTAATCCTTTCGATTTGCTACGAAACTTTGTGACCTATGCACACATTCACTCCTTACGCAACTTATTCATACGATATATAAATACGAGTTGAGAAGACACGAAGACAGTACGAGCTTTTTATCGCATTATCATATTTCTCTCGCCTTATTCCTGGAATAAGAAGCAAAGAAATGTCTAATTTTGTTTACAACTTTTATAATACGCTTTTGCCATTAGCAAAATTACATGAAATGTAGTAATACTACCGGGTGTTTATCGAATAATGGTATATACCATTAATTAGCATATATTTCATTATTGCGATGCATTAACTTTAAAATACGCACACCATGAGCAGCATAGATTATCAAATTCCATATATTTCGTAACACTAGTCCTTAACATTACATAGGCGAATTTTACATTACATTACACACTACACACCACTGTATTTTATTTCTCAAATTGGCAGATCCGGGAAGAAGATGAGAGCTTAAGCAAAAGCTGAAATGTTTGTAAAACCTAGAATTCGTGACTGTGTGTAATTAAATTTTCCAGAAGAGCACAGCACAATACAACAACTTATGTAAAGAATATGAAAATATCTGAAAAGCCTAAAAGAATGTTCTTTGTTGGTGACTATTTTCTGAGAGTTGTTAAATATTTTGCTAAGGCTTTTTTGCTTGAGGATATGTGCCAGGCATCTTAATTTTTTGTAATTGTTTCAAATCATCATTGTTCATGTAAAGTATTGTTGTTTCATTGGGTTTTATAACTGAGCATAAAAGCTCATCGTTTTTCAAGCCCTGACACGAGTGTCTTGATGGAACTTAAAGCGACCTAAGGGATTTGACGTTATATTTTATACGCATCTGTTTACACTTGAGAAAACATCTCCAAAACAACATTTAACAAATGCTCAAGTGCAATCGATCCATGCTTGTGTTTTTTTTGCATTACATTGAGAGCCTGACTCTCATGTATTACTTTGCGGAAGAGATTGAGATGTTTTGTACTTTTAAAAAATGCGTGTGCTCCTTGACTTCTCAAATTTCAATTCTCACAACACAAAGGTCATCGTCGTACATGGATGGAACTTTGGCCAAAGTGTATTTTACGAACACAAAAATGAAGTCATGTACTAGCCATAAGCACTCAAGCACCTTGCACTCGGTCGTTTGAACTCTCCGAGTGTGAGTTTTAATGCTCACTCTCTACGCACACCCTATTGATTACATGCAGCTATCAAATTTCGTCATGAAGTACAAGTCGTGTGGTGTTCCGCACACATTTTGTTTTGTTCTTTTGGTACAGAGTACAGCAGGTACATACGTACGGTATACTTGCATTCTCAAGATTTGCACATTTCATACAGACCATTAGCTGGCTTTCAAAATATTCGACGTTATTTCAAAGAGAGTAACTATTCGTCCGGTAAAAAACGAGCGAATCACTTGGAGCATTCTCGTTTACTTTTATACACTCAGAATTTAATCTAATCCTCACCCTTGACGAAGTGTCTAGCATAAAGATCAAGTGCGTACCTTTTCATTTTCTGTATTTTGATTGAATCAAGACACGATGAGGGTTAAAGGTCAGTTGAGCGACTTCGATCTTCCGAGTATCATATTTTTCTTTTTCCACACGCAAACCTCATTATATTTTTTCATTTCACAGTTGTAGTACCTGTCACTCAACTAATGGGCAAATCCCATTTCATGAGAGTGAACCCTTGTTCTGTTACAGTGTAGTTTGCATTTTTTTGTATATGTATATTTTTTTATCTAACACTAGAATATTCCTTCAGGACAAGCACATGGGTTTCAGCTTCACTAGTAATTGAGTCCTCATTTTTTCCAAGGTTTTATGCAATGGGAATATTATGGAGGAAGGGGATGCATGGATGTGTACTGAAGTGATTGAAAAATATGAATCTAATTTGGGCTGTCAATTTTTCCAAGCTGAAATAAAGATGTCAGGCGTGATATAAAATAGTGGAGAATTGTGTTGTAATTTTTTTTACATTACCTGTATCTTCCACTAAAAATGAGGCACATCACTCTGATTTCCGATGTCTTTCACAGAAAGAAAAATGCTGACAGAGATTGGAGCGTGTGTGAACGTACGTCAACATGGAAAGCCGTTCACGTTTCATTAGCCAGACATGATACTATTTTAGTGCAAAGAAATCGATATCATTATGTTCGCCTTACTGCATGGACACCTTTTTCTCAAGAATGGCTCGGCAGGTGCTCATAAATAATTACCACATATAAAACGCCAAGAATTTTTCAATATAAAATTTGACTTGAATGGATTTTTATGAAAATTGAACAGGTCAGCTAATCAAGTCAATGACAATAAGTATTTAGTGTCTCCAGGAGAGTTACATTCATTTACATACTTGAGATGGTTGGAAATGAGTTTTTTCTAGCGTTTTCTGTGCAATCATACTGCAGATAGTTTTAGATTGTAGCGCATAGAAAAACTAGAACTAGAAAAAAATAGAACTTACATTAGTGGCACGAAAAAGGTTCTTCTAAGGCCCAGGAGTTGTGTAGCCATTGCCTTCACTCTGGGTTGGCTATTGTATGCATGGCACATGTCATTTTGAGGTCGAGCTTTTACGGATATAAACCTGTCCAAATCGAGATTGAAATGTAAAAGCAAATACCCCCGTATAAAACGTCCAGACATTAAAGTTCCATTCACGACTAGGTTTTTGCTTTTGATACGCTTTTCCCTTGCGGTCGTCGTACCACAGAGGAAGACAACTTTGAGGACTCAATTTTCTCTGGGATAAATTCTGTAATCCTTGGTTCCATCTGGCTTCCTCACTCCAGTTTTTGGTCGCACAAAGCCTTGCACAGGGAAACTGACGCTTCTCAGACACGAGGGCAATCGGAAAAGCTTTAAAACCCGCAGAGATCGAAAGCGTTTAGGGACAAATACACACAAAAAATCTGGCTGCTGATGCTAAACCAATATCGACATGTCTCCAAGCTTGTGGGTGTAAGTGAGATATATAGTAATAGGATATTTCTGCTTTCTATTGATTTCCAGGCTCGTATGCTGCTCAACAGTTCGAGAAGCAACCTGACTACACAGAGGTAAACCCAGGACAAGAGACGAGGCTAACCTGCAAAATCTTCAGTAAAAAAGGCCAATGTTCTTGGCAGAAAGACGGGAAGGTAAGTGGAAAAGAAAAAAAAACACGAAAAAATCAACCATAAGACACATAAGGTTTCTAAATTGATCCTATGCAAAGGTAATCCCTTAAGCTTAAGCGTACCTTTGAACTCATACAAAGTGCGGGAAATGGGATGGATCATTTATTGCTATTACTTGCTGAAAATCGGAGGCCATGTAAAAGTGTCCTCACTATACAGAAACGGTGTGGGCGAAGAAATAATTTGATCAAGTTTCCCTCAATCGCACGCTCGCAACCCGTACCTTCTCTTCTTCTTCGAAATGTCTTACATACATATATTAGATAGGCAGCGAATTTTACTCCAATATATTTTAAAGATTGGTATGAATATGAATGTGACATCATAATGTTGTCAAATTTTTCGTAGAGTAATCTGTGCAGGTATGCCAATGTAGCGCTTCTCAATGGTAGCATTAAAGCCAGTTTCTCGGGTTAAAAATCACTTTCTACACGAACTAAACGAAGAGAACCTGCCGTCCTCTTTTCCTAGTTTGTAGTTTACAAAACCTCGATTTCGATTGACTTTTGTTTTACTATTAGAACCTTTGTTACATACTTTTTCTCTGTTTACTTTTCTTGGTTGCCTTTCCTTCTCCTCGTATCGATTATCCTGGAAATGTATCATCCTTCGCTCCTTTCAGGTAAAAAGTTTGTTGTGCCAGGTAATGTCACATCTCATTTCCATTTTTTGTCATGTGGGAGCACACTTGAAATGGGGGTTTCGATTAAATGATGATTTCGTGGAAGTGGGAGGGAATCGAAAGAGGGATAATGGAAATGTAGTAATCCAAACAAAGTATCCTGAGATATGTGCCACTGAGTTCTCTCTCTTTCAAACAAAAGTAAACATCTTTCCAACGGCATTTCCACAAATCCCATCTTCGCGCTTGATACATTAGCTTGCGTTTAAACTTCTGGGAACGAGCGTCGGTAGTTGATGTCAAAGAATGAGGAATCGCTTTCCATTTTCTGTAATCTGTTCCCTGTGATTGCCGCTCAGTGCTCTTAAAAATGACTCATGGTAAAAATAGGGAAAATATGATGTCTTCCGCTATTCCACAAGAGTTTCAGCGGAAACTCTCAAGAAGTAAAGAAAGTCTTGTATAAGCCTCCTTCAAAGCGATTCCTCGAATAAACCCTGCAGTGCAACAGACCCGTAAAATATGAAGAAAATATAAAGCTTTCTCAACCTCGCGTTTCATGGAATACTCAACGAAACGGAAAACTTGATTTTTAAGGCATTTCTCGAGATTTTATTGAAGTGCAGTAGTAGTGTGCTTATCAATTTCCTGTGAACTATGAAAGTAGGCCGCGTTTGACTTGTCAAGAAGCAAATACCCGTTTCTCCGGGTGTCATTGTCACAGTTTGAGAATACTATTGGTGGAACACAGCATTCTACAACAACATAGTTGCTAATCCTGCACTTTTTCGGGGGTGGAAGGCCTCAAGTCTCCAATGTTGCATTATAATATGTTGTGTGAGATGTGTAGGTACACGCTTGTCATGATGTTGACTCAGCACTTTTTTGACATCACATACGCAATATATGCACTCCCAAACTCGTGAGTTCATTGTACAACTATGTGTCGCGCGAAATGGTGTCATACTGCCACTAGTGTAATAAATCTATGAAAGTGGGAATTTGGGAAGCGAGTAGCAATAATTTTGCTGCTCTGTCTCTCCAACACAAGTCCATTCCCCAACACTCACACCGACAACCTTGTCAAATGGAGGAAACAGCCAAATAAGCAAGAAACAATGTGCTCTAGCAAACTAGAGCTTTCCTCGGTGTCGCAGAATGTTATTGCAGAGACCAGAGTTTTCGTTTGCTCTCACTCTTACAAGCATCCGAAATAATCCTCTTCGCTTTCGTGCTGAACTAGGTTACTAATAGTAAGATCGTTTTTTAGCTGGGAGCAACCTCACAGAGATGAGAGGAAAGGCGAGTTTGCTTTCACACCTAAAAATGTTTTTGCCTGGAGTAGTCGTTAAATGTAGAATCTTTTGCTACGCACAAAACCTCGAACTAAAAAGAGGACTTTTCTCAAAACCCACCAGTCAAATAAGAGCTATCCGCGTGCAAGTATGGAAGCAATGATGAATAATATTTTGTGTTTCCGCTCTTTCCTCACTCCATCTGTCCGGCGGCTGGTCTGTATTTTTTCTTTTGATACCATTTCTTTCAACTGCAATAATTCTCTGATCCATGTTGCACGCTGCACAAATAGCATTTCTTACGACGAAATGCGTCACCAGGATTTTCCTGCTTCCTTCCCTCCAACACTTTGAGAAAACGATGGCCCACTATACCCTAAGTCCAATTTTTTGCCAAAACTTCCTGAGGCAAAAGAAATTGGCAATGTGTATTTCACACAAAAAATGCATATACAAGGAAAGGTTGGAAGCTATATACATTACGTTGGTGGGCGGAATAGTAGAGCAGTGAGCAGGAAATATAACGGAGTTATCATCTTTTGAAGGCAAAAGCCCCGGCAGGGATATATTTATACGTTAGATGCCAGAAGAAAATAAGAAAAAATGGCTAACATGCTTGACCTAGATTGAGGAGCGAAAAGGAAAGCAATTCTGGGAGAATAAAAACTTATAACTTTCAATATGTTGAGTAGCGGAAAAAATTGTAAGAAGCCAGTGAGTCCTGTGATCCACAATCCACACATTAGGATTTCATGTAACGACTCTGTGCGCTTTCCCATTTCCTGTGTCCCAGAGTTGATTTTTTAAGAAGAAAAATGTACGAGCAACTAACAAGGAATATGGCAGCACTGTTTTCACTGCCGGACTTTCACTTTTTCCAGTCTTTCGAGGAAAAGGCAGTGTAATCATGGTTCATGTGTTCATGTATCCTACGCCTGAGCGGGGAAAGTGCAACCTCAAATATGTTAACTTTGTTACCCATTAATAGAACGGG
The DNA here is from genome assembly GCA_027743745.1 of Alloscopus bannaensis. Lineage (NCBI taxonomy): Eukaryota > Metazoa > Arthropoda > Collembola > Entomobryomorpha > Entomobryidae > Alloscopus > Alloscopus bannaensis. The sequence continues at coordinate 12,086 of JAHZMW010002835.1, forward strand.
AGGAAAAGTGAAAGCTCTATAAACCAGAAACCATCCATGAAATTCAAAACTCTCCAGACGCATCTAGTTTGCCGGGTAATTTGAGTACAGAATGCTCCACAATTCTTTTAGAGGCTTATACTTTCACTCTGGTCTGGCAAAATGTACGGAGCTCTTCGCGTCGTGAGTGAAGGAGGCGAAAGGACAGCTGCACGACGCCAATATGATAATACATGTACACAGAACTATGCGATGAAGTAGAGGAAAAGTAAATTGTACCTGGAAGCTTTCTCTCGCTGGCCGCTCCCGCACCAACTTTCCATCTCCGCACAACACTTTCCCACATTTTGTTTTAATAATGAGCTGTGCCCATCCTACATGATCTCTTCATGCTGCGTAAAAAAATTATGTCCGGAACAAGGGCGGATTGGGAGTGGGAAGAACAGACAAATAAACCGCTTCAACTGATGCTTTCTCCTATTAGAGAAAGCATTCAGTGATCTATAATGCATACTCGAGAGCGAAGGTAGTCATCAGAGAAGCGGAGCTTGCTTTAGATTCTATAGGAAAATGTAAAATCTTTTCGATGCTCAAACGGGTAAATACATTTTGCATATTTACACATTACTACGCTTACACTGGTTTCATATTACAGACCCAAATTGAACCGAGAGGACGAGCGCCAGCTTACACAGAATTGTGGAAAAAAAGATACAAACTTCCGAAAATGGAGAATCGCATGCATTAATGATAGAAATTACGTTTCGAAAATAGGAACAAGTACATTATTGCTTCTCCTTTTATTTCTTATACTCACATGGAAAGCGTGACACTCAAAATGTACACGATGCACGTGAAACTATAGATAAGACTGAAAAAATAGAACAATTTGGTGGAACGCAGCATTTTTTCTTGCGCTCACAATCAGCGGCTCCACCACGAGGAAAGAGAGCAGTAATGAAAGTAAACCTCCATTTGCATCTAGAGTACGTTCCGTTTCAGTAAACACGGTAAACAGGAGAGAGGAGAAACACACTTTTCGAAAATGTATTACATATTGTCCTGAGGCCGGCGATTTTACCGTCTCTATTCGTATTCCACCTACTTTCTCCATTATTTCTTCATTTCCTTTGAGCGATCCGATTTACTCTGCCAGACTGTCTCTGTGTCCGCATACTTTTTCCAGTACCAAAATAGTTTCGGCTCATAAACCGTAGAAAATTTCTGATTTCACCTACTTCCCATCATTCTCCTTCCTCTGTCCGGCGAGCCAACTAATAACAATGTAGAGCAACATGATGACAACGGCCGAGTAGGAAGGACATTTTTCCAGAGAAAGCCGTAGTAGACTTGAGGTTTTCGGTTTTCAATTTTCTACTAGAAACGCAAAATGAAGAAAAGGAAAATGAATTTCTGCTCATCATCGTATAAGATTGCCGTGGGGGACGGTGCTGTTTTGTATTTGAGCTTACACAAGTCTAGTTATTCATCCAAAACAAAACACTTCCGCCCATAAACTGACGTGAGAATGAAATACCATTCCTGACAAACTTGAATCATACGCGAATACCAGGAGTTCGAGGAGTCAATCATTATACAATTTTTCTGTGGTCTTTCCAAATATACAATACATTTACAAAGCGGAAACGGCAAGAGTAGTCAAGTAGAATACGTTTCAAATTTGACATCTCAAAACAATGGCTGACAATATTGACCTGATTCAGAAATTCTCCCATGCTGATGGAATGATGCAACCCACTTTTACACGTCGTTTCAATCCCAGTTTTCACTACCAACTGAGTGACACCAAAACTACGGAATTTATCCGAGTTTCTCTTTCCGCTCACCTATCGGCTCCTCAAATAACGGAAATTGCTGACAATGAGCGAGGAGAAAAACAAACCACAAAATGAAAGGATTGGGATGGTTGGAAACACTAGAGATCCTCATCCACTAGACGTGTGTCTTATTATTATCTCTCTATCAAGGAGCACCGAGGTTTCGTACCGGTGTGGGTAGTCGCAAGAGATGAATCCTGAAATCAACTGAAATGGGAGCAGTATATACTTCGTGAGTTTGTAATCTGACACCGGATTGCCGTATTTGGTCCAGGTTTTTTTTTGTCAAAGTGATACCTCGCAAGGGAGAAGGGAAGAGGAAACCTCATTAAAATGTTTCCTACTGGCAATATACCATTGATCATTATAGATGAGATGAGAGACATGTATAGGGTCTCCATTGAAATAGAGTAAATAATAGGAACATTCGAGACGCAGGATTGGCAAAGTCTTGGGAGTCCTGTGAGTTTCTAGAAAAAATGTAGGATCACCACCACCACCACACGAGTAAACATGTGTTTTGACATTTAGTTGCTGTAATAAAAAAAGTGGTCTATTGTCTACACTTTGCCGAGCGCAAGCAAACATATATTCATGCCATTGGGCTTACACGGTGTTGAGAATGTGTGCTTTGTGTTGAGCCACCCACATACAAACAAAACGGAGAGGAGAAGGTTTCGGCTAATATTCATATCGTAATGGTCTCTGTTTTTATCGAGAGTAACTCTTCCGCTTTATTCCCTTTTATTACACATTTCCTCGCTTGCTTCTTTTTCCAGGAGTGTGAGTACTAGAGTGGATACGGCAACGAATGGAAATATGTACTTACTGTGGATTTTTACTTGATTTCCTCTGGGTCCAAATACACGAAATGTTTGAGTTAAGTGCAACCAACTTGAACCGCACACACACTGTGTCTGAGCTCGAAATATGAGGAACAATTTTTATTCCTAAGCTTTACGTACGAGATGACATTGTCGTACTNTTGATTTCCTCTGGGTCCAAATACACGAAATGTTTGAGTTAAGTGCAACCAACTTGAACCGCACACACACTGTGTCTGAGCTCGAAATATGAGGAACAATTTTTATTCCTAAGCTTTACGTACGAGATGACATTGTCGTACTATTCGTATATATTTGTAGAATGTATAGAAACGCTACAATTCCTGTGATTTGTATGTGCAATGGAAGAATTTTATCAAGGACTTTAATCGCACAGGGACAAATATTTTCGGCTTCAGACAAGTCACCAAAAGTGTCTTTCGAAACGACCAGAAAGGGTTGAATTCCTCATTTTGATTGGGGTCCCTTAACACAATTATTAACAATTGGAATCCTGACGCAGACTAATTGTTAACAGTTGCGAAGCACTGGGGGTCATTTGAAACGCGAAGGGAGACGGTTCCCCGTTGAGAAGTGAGTTAGCATCCAAAGGCATTGTACGAGGCTGCATATTACTGCTTTTATGGAACAGCAGGCAGCGATTTCTTTTTAAACAAATTAGGATCCAACATATCAAACCTCAGTGAGGCACTCGGGAACTTGTCAAATGTCAACAAACGTGTTTCTCCAGCGAGTACACCTAAATCAACGTGATGTGATCAATGCGATATAATGGTCTCGAGGGAAATGATTAATTCCTGAAAAGGGAGCATGTTCCTGTCTCCAGCCTATCAAAACACGGCATTCCTTCGAAGGTTTAACCCATTCAAATAATAAACTTGTAGCGATATGGTGGCTGTCGTTTTTTACGAATCACTACCAACAATCATTTCCCAAATAAATGAGGCAGAGCTGAAATGCAAGCAGAATCCTGACTGACTACCTAAAAATACAAGCTATTTTCACATCTTTCTCAATTACATAGTGAGCACTGAGTACAAAATGCATCGAGTTCCACTTGGTTTCTTCCAGACGCTTTGAATCCCGTCAATCATATTATGTCTATCGGCCTTTGTATTGTGTATCGATTTTCTCCATGCACCTCGTAATTTTTTTGGAATGCCACACTGATGCTGGAGGATGTATACATCATAATAATAGAAATAATAAAGGTCCCTGTTTGTTTTCCCTCGTAAATGACTGGATGAAATATAAACAGAGAATTTGACACCTTCCCTCTTCTTCATAAAGATACTCCGCTTTTATTTATTTCCTGTCGTCTCCTTTCACGCTGTATGCCTGCGGTGGGCCTTGTCTTCTCAGGTGAAGACAACTCGAGATAAAAATGTGATAGGTTTTTTTCTGTCTTTTACACAATTCATGAGTAGTTCAGTCGTAAACGGAGTGGAGAGAAGGAAAACACGAAAATGGAAGAAGGGGAAATGAGTTCAAGTTCCTCGCATAACGCGTTCTACGAATAGACGAGTTTATGATACATTCTTATGCACACATTCATATGCTTTTGTAACCTGATAGAAAAATATATTTTATGATTTTTTGTGCTGAATGCACAGTAATCAAGAGATGGAAAGGCGTACATCATAAGACGTGTGTGGATATATGATCACATGAAAAGATCATGAATTAGGGACATTTGTAAACAACTCAGAGACTTTTGTTTTTCTTGTGGTTAAGTCTTCAAAGGAGACGGGAGATGCGATAAAAAAGTAGCTGGAAGAACAAAGCGGAAAAGGAGAGAGAATTGCTAGACTTCCGTTCGCTTTCAACTGCACCAAACCAGACAAACTATAATACATATTGCAAAACGATTGAAAACACGAGAGATGAAACAAAGGCGAGTGGTGTGAGCTACTATTTTTTAGCGCAGAGCAAAGACGTTTTTTCCATTTCATATTACAACACGCTACACCGTTTCCTCATCGCTGCAGACGAACTCTTCACATCCTGTTTCCTTTTTTTGTCGTGACAAGAATAAGTCCTGGAGTTGGAAACGTGGTCTCCACCACGCTCAAAACTAGAGTCATGGTCTGATGCGGATATGACATCTTTATATTTTTACCCACCCTATTGAGTAATGGAAGAACCGACGGGAACCTGGCGTGTATTACTGACTTTAGTTAGCACGTCTTTTCGTTTTATAAAACAGGAGAATGTGAGCATACTTACTTTTGATATAATGAATACAATACATAGATAATTTCAATCTTATAGGGCAAGCCTGGATAAGGAGTAGTAATATGTTTTTAACTGCCTTAATTTAGGAGAAAGAAATTCGCTACCTTCTTTCGTAGATATGTGCAAATCAAACATTGAAACATTCATTTCAGTTCACGTAAGTGCATGAAATTAATTAGGAGAGTTGGTAGGAGTAGGAGAGAGTCAATGTAACGTAAATTAAATGGCAAATGAAGATGTCAGATTTATTTCTTCGGTGCGTAATATTGCGTAACCGAAGCACGACGGAGCCAGTATCTCACACTTTGATAACCATGTTACACCATGGGACTCATGATGATCATGTATTCCAGATGCTCCAGACTTTGCACGAAGCACGCACATGCCTTACGGTGAATTTAATTACGTACACGCTGTTATTACAGTCTCATCCATACGAAGTGAGTCGTATGGGAGGAAATGTTTACACTTTACGAAGTGAGAAACAACTAACGACTTGAAATATTTATGGTATACCCACTCCATATTGCACCACTTTGGTACGGTGTAAGGCAGCTAATACAGTACACACTAGTTCCATGTAGGATGTGCTATTAACAACTTCTACGTAACACGAAAAAAGAGTTTCTCTGTTCGAAAGAAATGTTTCTGGAATGCATCTCTTGAAAACGCGTCAAAGTCTTGGATAAGAATTCAAAGTTAGCAAAGGATTTGTGAAAGGCGTTTGTTGTTCTTCTTGAACAGTACTCCGTTCTATGAAATGAATGAAAAGGGAAAAAAGTGGAGACTTTAACTTTGATTCGCTATTTGAATAAAATGGCTTTAGAACCCTGGCAAAGGTAGGGAATAATATGGAGGCCAAGTTTAAAGGCGAATAAGTAATGAACAAAGTTTTGAAAAGAAACACCAGCGAGAAAAGGAAGCTACTCAACTATTTTAATGAAATGAGTTCGTACTCACAACTGCAGCAGTTATGGGCATTTGGTGTTGTTGTTACAACGTTGCTGTATGCAGTATCCCTAAATATTTATGGTATTTCAAGCATATGAAGATTTGATTACATCTTCGTCAGCTCCTTTTTCCTCTTGTCTCAACGACTCCCACTCCGCGTGTGTGTCAAAGTTTCATGTGGCATTGTGGAAACATTCTTGACAATCCTATCCACGCTTTTTTGGAACTCGCTTGGAACACTCTTGGAGCGTTTCCTCTATGTGAATCTACATCTTGAAAATATGATGTGAAATATTCCATGGCCAAATATTTCGAAGGCAGAAAAAAACAAGGAGGATGACTGAGAGAACAGTGCTCTTGTATTCGCTTATTTTTTCCGTATTCATTTACAATAATAAGTCGAGAGAAAAAGACGTGAGATTGCATTCTTGAAATGTTTCCCTGTAATATTATCAGTATTCCAGGCATTTCTTCAAGAATGACTGAAGTTCACCCAGTGCAGCAGTAGTATAGCACCAACCACTCACAGTTTTCACAAGCATTATTATATGCTGCTGGATATTTTCTCCAAAATAGAATAATCACGCCGGAATAAAGGTATGGGAAACTCACACTCTGTAAGTTGGTGTCATTTCGGGGAGACAAGGTTCCGCTTCCATTTTTTCTCGTATGTCCATGGAAGTCTGTTATGTCCAACAGATTTTTGGCACGTAACCTTGCCTTTGGCTCACTTTCTCCTTGAGAGGACCGACCGCTGATGACAGCAAAGATCTCCATATGGCTCAAACTTTCTCTTGGGCGTAATGCACCCATGAACTCAGCCAAGCTGAAAATGAAAATCACCTTACCGTTGCAGGAGAAAGAAGGTGTGGTGCGACATTCACGAGATAAGATCATATCATCAACGCAAGTTATTCTCAAAATGTTATAAAAAAACTCTCCGATAATGCACTTGAAAACAGTGGCCACATCACCAAAAACGCCCGTTGTTTTACGCACGAGGTGATTGGATTTAAATTCAAATCGAGGAGAAAATGTTTTTCCTTCTCAACAAAGGCGAGAACGAAACGAAAATGGCAATGGATTCAAAGGAGTTCACATAATGCGGTAGTCATATAGCCATCGTCAAGCTTGCATACAAAAGGGTGGCAAACTTTCTTGCCAAAAACGACGAGGGCTTTGGACACATCAAGTTGAGTCCCTGCTAGCGTAGCAATATTTACAGACATTTTCACGTAGTTCGCTAGGGACTTCATCCCCGGTTGCCTTTTGTGGTTTACCTATGTCTCTCAAAGTGGCATCACAAAATAGTAGATACATTTTTATGCACGATTCTCTCAAAACCTGGATACGAATATGGGAGTCCACTTGGATGTATATGGTGTGTAATACGATGATTCATAAATGAGAGAGTTCTCAAATGTTGCATGCATCGGCACGTAGGAAACATGAGCTGTCGATATTTTCTCGGGTGGGTTAAGTTGCTCTTGTTGAACTGAGGGCAAGATACAACTTTATACCGCTGTCATCTCACTCAAAGAGGCTGGAAATGCCGTATTTTGGACATGCTTCCCGTGTTTCAAATTTTGCACATCGGAGTGAAGGCCGCGAGGGAGTCGACATGCGTTCAAATGAAAGCTGTTAAGATGTAGGTTACACACACTAGGAGAGAAAATGAAAATTATGCATACAATTCAACAAAGAGTCCTAGACAAGGGGAATTGAGCGGTTTGTTGAAGTAAACATCAGAGTAGCTCAAGTTCTGAAGTACGAACTCCTCTTAAAATAAATTAATGATGAGAAAGAGAGAACTTGAAATTTATGGCTCGTTACGGATATTTATGCTACAGTCTGCAAAGAGACGGGGGAAATACTTTCCTCAGATTTAAATAGCTTCCGCGCACAAGTTTTGACTTCCAGTAACTGCCTAGAAATGTGATCACAAGTTTTCCCGGCATATCTGCAGCACACCAAAAAAACCATTTGGATGTGTGGAGTAGGAGGACCTTCCATTGGAGAAGTGGAAAAATGTGTCTTTGTTCAATGAACGAGTCACGAATTGACATTCATTTTGTTGAATGAATCCATCTTTCTTTCAATTTCTTGTCTTTCACTGTCACGAAACATCTTGGGAGCGTCTTGTTACATGCGTCGGAGGGTATTTTAATGTGTTCGAACATTGATATAGCACCACTTAATTTTCTCTTGAGAAGCCCTCGAAACTCGGTGTGTGAGAGGTGGTGGCATTTACATGTTGTACACTTGTAGCGTAATGTTGGCTCAAGTTGTTAGTTGTAAGCGTGGGCTTTACACGAGTATTGAAGTGACTTGGGTTATTGGTCGCTGCGTACCAGCTCACAACAATATAACCTTATTATATATCAGAGCAAATTGTTTTAATTATTTAAAGTCAATATCTCTCTTCAAGTGGAATCATTTTGGTGCTTCCAAGCTTCTCTCATTTTGTTCACAATCTGCAATTGAATTGGCTGCTCCATATTTAAATAGCTGTTTCAATTTGCGTAAAATGAGAATTTGTGCAGAAGTGGGTAAAAAAACCTTATTCTGTAAGATGAAGAGACGTACATATACCCTGATAAATGTATTTGAATAATCATTTGAATGGTTACATGAACAAATACAGAACAGAACCTTTGAGGAAACAGGAAAATGTACCAATTTTGCATTTTATCACTCTGCAAAAACGACCAGCAGCATAATGTCTGTACACATCCATCATAAATGAATACAGACAGTTTTTCTTGAAGTTTCACATGTGCTCAAGTACTCTTTTTGTACTTCAACTTTATTTATGACTCAATGCTGCACCCTGCATAAATTGAGGTGTGCACTTGGGACCCCTGAAAACTTCTTTTGTGCCACTAGAACATATTATACTGACTTTCTTCGTGTTGTCGGGTTTCACAAACACGAACCCAGTAGTGCAATCCACCCGCTGGAGAAATGACTGCTTTTTACTTTTGATAAAATGTCGTCTTGAAGGGAGCCTTGTGTTTCCTGCCAACCCACTTTGTACAACTCACCAAACATCACGAATCACAAAGGGGAAAGTGAACAGAACGGAGTGACATTCGTAGAAAAGTCAATTTCTCGATGACAAATTGGAATGCATCACCAACAATGACGAGAGGCATTATTGTGGTCTTGTGAAAGGGTAATATGTATCTACTCTCTGAAACGCACTTTCACCCACACACAATTTCAATACATTTTCTTTCTTTCTCGTATTATTTATGTGACTACATATTCAAAAATTCTTTGCAAAAAATACACGCAAAAAGTTGTTTCAAACAACATACAAAACCACAGAGTAGAAAAAGCTTTCCTTTTATCACAACATTCGATTCCCTTTCCCACGCCATCACTATTGCATTACGAATTGTATGATTAACGTGGTTCATGCAACATTTTGTATATGTATTCGACACTACAATTGTGACGATACATTATGAGGGTGCAACCATAAGTTTGCGTACTTCGCCGGTTTATAAAGCTTTTTACACAAAGTGTGCCGCCAACAAAATGCGCGCACGTCCTCTCCACTTTCGGAGAAAGTCAGCACAGACAAGTCTCAAAAAGAATGATTGAGTGATGGTATAAACTTCCACAATCGTTCTATCACCACCACGTCTTACAAAACTGACGTTTTCATGGCCCACACACACATAACATCGCCTCATCGGCAATAAGAATTGTAGCCTGCTTGCACGTACAGACCGCGAGTGCAAATTTCGTTTATTTTGTCAATGTTTATGTTTCGCGTTTCCCATTTTCATAAAAAATTTACTACCAGCTACTTTTCTTCTTTATTACCTTCCCATAAAAGTTATTGATTCTTTACGTAAACATTCGATGGCAGAGTCGTTGTCTGGAGTATGCGAAGATGGAAATTTTTGTAGAGTGAAAATTCCTACTGCCGGAATAAGAATTAAGGCGAAAAGGCAGTCGTAATTACAAAAGGAGTTCCGGAACTAACAAAAGTATCAATAAAGTGAAATTTTCTTCTCTCTCTCTCTCTCTCTGAACGTACTACCAAGCGTCATTTCCTGTCGCCACTAAGCCGGCAAATCTTAGCAGTGTGTGCCTCCGTCTACTTTGTGTAAGCACAGCGAACCACTCAGTCATCCGTGTCGCTTTGGCAAAGCTTGTAATTATTGTCGAGGAAATTGCATTTGGTGACTTGTACAGCTCTGCGCTCCAATCTGTCACTGACAAGGCTGTTATATTTGGTCATCGAAGAAGATACGAGGGAGAATGTTCACAACTACTAATAAGTTGTTTTTCCTGGAAAAACGTTTACACTCCATGACACACATGACCAAGACAAAGCGACAAAGCTTTGTCCAGAAACGGGATACCGAGTTGGAATGCGTTGTTCATATACATACGTCTCCACGTTGAGTTTGTCAATTTCACCTAAATGAGCTTGACGGTCAATCGCAGTAATAAGTTTCTTCCTCTGTATGATAAAGTTGTACAAGGAAAAGGGTTGGAGAAAGTAAAATAGTGTACATTTCCAGTTTACTGCCGTATCCAACAATTTTAGCAAAGCAGGTAATCAAAATTCAACATCAGATTCGAATCAAGTTCTCGAATTAATCTTGCTTTACTTGTGCATGTCAACTTTTAACATTTTCTGCTAACGCAGTGGAATGTATATTCACGAGAATTTATGGCTTTACGTTACAAAATTAATGACTAATCGTTAAATGGTTTTGCAGTGCCACCCAACGCTCCTCAAGTGGAATACAATGGGACGTACGTACCAACTGGGAAGAATTTGACGGCGCCGACTGGGCAACGTGTTGCAGTCAAGTGTACAAGTCGATATGGAAATCCTCCACCTTTCATCAAGTGGTTTGTAGGTGAGTAATTTGAGTGAACCAACTTTTTTCAATATCATTTTCGAAAGAGGACATGCTTGTCCATAAATGTGTAGATTTACTTTTGGCACGACTTGCGACTTCATTTTCACTGCAACATGCAATGAATGCAATGATAAGTAGAGTTTGAAACGTTTTACTCTAATTAGCACTAATTGCATTTTTCATTCATTGAACTGCATCCTTCTCATGAGCAACTTCTCAGAAACAAGTAAACCCATAAAATAATTGTGTTTGTATTGATAGGAAACCTTCATCCTTGAATATGCTGCTACATTTCTCCCTTCAACCTAATCAGCTAACATCGAATTACGATCATGAACAATAGATACGAATACTATTACCGTCAAAATCCCTATCTAACCTTTTGTAAAATTTGTTCGTGTTGTAATAATGTAGTCAAATATGTTTGGGCTTTGGTGTTTTTTCGATGATCTAAGATTTGGTGTCCAGTCAATGAATTTATGGTAGGAACCGGAGACACAAAACTCATTAAGTAACAAAACCACGCGATATTACTTATTTCCTTTTTCTTGTTACGCTCATTCACACAACGCTATATCATCCTAAAAAGCCTGAAGGGTTGCTTCCACCTCTCGAAATGCAGGTTACACGGTTTAGGTACGATACACACGACTCTTCCATAAAAATGCATATGTTATTATAATAATATGTCTCACGTGCATGGAAAATTACTTCATTTCAAAAGTGAGATGCTTTGTGTTCCACGTTGACAATGATAAAAGTGAACAATTTGGTTCGTCACAACTCACGGTTCAGAAGGGGTTGGTTTGGGTTTGCAGAATTGAAATACGAAGAACAACAATCTACAGACATCGAGACTCGGAGTAATAAAGACATTTTGAGAACGCTGGTGTGCACACTGTCTGGGCTCTGCCGGGCATGGACCGTATCGAAACGTAATGATGTCTAAATCAGCATTTCATTTCCAGTCAATTTTCTGCTCACTGAATTTTGTTTTTAAGAGCAAACCATCATCGCATCGTACGGTTGCATGCTCGACACGGTCCCGATATCTTTTGCGGCTCCTGTGAAAACCACAAGATTCACAACAGCCACAGTTTTCTGTTTCCCTTTTCTTAAATAAGACCCCTTCGCGTGAATGTATGTTTATTATCGTCTAGCTTTATTTTCTAGGTTTCTTTGTGAGATAACAAGAATTATAGAAAAACCCTTGCCGTCTACGATGTGGTCTATCTACCTTAATTTTGTCTACACTCCTTTCTCCAGTCCAAACTATATTCGTGCATTGTATGAAAAAGTGGGACCTTTTTTACACCATGCCTAATGATGCAAATACGTAAAAGACCCACAAAAACTTTTTTCTGTTTACTTGTCATGAACATTGATAATGGACACTCTTCAGGACGCTTTTGTTGGAGAACATTTTAGAGAATATTAATTTTCATTTCTTTATGCCACTTTGCACTCGAGAAGAAAAATTTAGCTTGTACGTTCTCCTGCCAATCTTTTTAAACTGCAACTCACCCCTTCAGTTGTATAACATTTGCAATTACAAACAACCAAAACTCAACAACTTCACTGGGCTAAGTTTATGCTCGCAATTAAGGCACAATGCTGTCATACACCGAAGATTTACGTTAAGTCTTGACAGAAAACAGTGAAGTCCAGCAGGTACACCACATGAAAGCGAAGAAAAAGTCGTTTAGATCAAGAAAGGAGCGGTGTCCTTTGTGCCTCCTTTTTTATTCATAATGCATTCACTACAAAGGTTAACTATATGACGGGCTTGCCTATTTCATTTTTATGATCGGTATACACCAAAACCACGAGCGAAGTTCTCATCTTCAAAGAAGAGAGAAACGCTTGTACCGAAAGCAAGTTTTACAGTGTTTTTGACAATTCACGAAATTGAGAAGCTTTGAAGCAGCATCTATATTATGGATCTTGTAGAATGGAATTGGCTAAGAAATTATATTTTTGTCAACACACGCAATAATGACTGGCAGTGTTTTTAAACTATTTTTGAACATTACATTTTTTTCAAATTTTTAGGTATTGCATCTTTTACACATCTGTACAACATGTGCTTATATTTTTACCCCTTTTTCTTCACAGGTGACGACGAAGTTTTCGGTGTCAATCAGACAAACAAAACTGAGGACGACAATCCAAAGAAGTGGGCGGCCACTTCAATCCTTGACTACACCTTTCACAAAGGGCTGAACGCGAAGCCCCTCAAGTGTGTTGCGGTGCATGAGGCTTATCCAACAAAATCCAGGGATACTCAAGTTTTCCTCGACGTTCAATGTGAGTAACCGCATTATTTCCTTTGCGCTAGTACCAACCATTTAGAAGTAATCGTTCCACATTTACTTCAAAACCTCTTTTCAACAATAATACGCGAGCCGATGATTTTTTGCTACTTGTGAGCTCACTCGTCCATGCATGATGTTCTCTGTCGGTTAGTGAGTCACCTTATTGAGAAAAAAATGAGATGAAAGATGAAAAAAATTCTTGACGATTAAAGGAAAAAGTATTTTTCTTTGTTTTGCTCAGACCACAAACAAACAAAAAGGACCAGTGGATTTCCCGCTGTGAGCTTCGTTTAGTTTTTACAAGATCGAGTCACAAAAATAGAGGCAAAGTAGAACTGTGCTCAAGCCTCTTCCTTTTTTACTGTTTAGAACGGAACATATTGAAAAGACATACGGTTCGATTTTGTTTTCTCCATCCCAAAGGGTTCTTGACCTTTCATTCTTGGTGAATGAAGGGAACGTAATATAATGCTGTTTTTTAAGTGTTGGGGAACACTTCACACTCTCATATTGCTCCCTCTCTCGTTCCAGTCTCAAGGGATCTCGTTACGAAATTGCGAGTGGCGATTTAGTGAATTACCAGTAGCTCCTGGAATGATGGCTATTTCCTCCTTTTGCTTTTGTGTCCCTCGGAAAAAAGTGCAGTTTCCACATGTTATATTATGGTAGTAAGACTACTACTCTCTGCCGCAAGCAATCCTCATTTCATCCTGATTTTCTCTGCTGGTGAAACTAATAAATGAGGTATTCATCGAACCTACATATTGGAAATGGTGTGACGGGGGAATTCTGTCCGCTTCTTGGCTGAAAAAAAGAGGTTCACAAAAGAATCAAAAAATATATATCAGAAAAGGTTGAGAAAAATTGTAGTTTTTCTTCGTGTTTTCTTAATACAACAAGCCCTGTACTCAATAAGGAAAAGATATACTGACACATCGGCTTTAGTAAGCCTGATGTGGATGGCAGTTTATACGGACTTGTGTGTGAGTTGAAATTATTATGGTTGAAACTCAATGAATGCCTGTGACACGTCGTATTATCAAATGACAAGGGAAAATGCGTATTCCTCACATAAAGGAAAAAAGATTTGATAGGAGCTTGGTGAAATATGTGTTAAAGAAAGAGAACGGTAGTCGATAACAATGATCCTCCATATGAAAACGGTATGAGACTTTCTTTTGTAGACACGACGTGTGTAGCGGTAACGTGTCTTTGTTCCTCTTTACGGCCTTTCCTGAAATCAAACCTCATAGCTCAAAAAATTACAAATGCACTGATAAAATGAAAAAAATAATATTGTGGAGACTACCGCATTGTTGTGACCTGTGATTGTGGACACAAAAGGAGGACCACATGAGGGGAGAAAGAAAAGTGTAAAATATTGAAAGATGTTCTTTATAGTAGCAATCATGGTTCACACAGAGTTTGTTATCAAGATTGTAATAGTTCACTGGATACTCCATCAATTTCTTTGAACTTCCACACACTCCCGATATCTAATTGAGAGCGATGACGGGTAAGTGTCCTCAACGATTGTGTAGTTGTAATTCAAGTCTGCGGAGCTTATGACTAGATCTTGAATTGCGTGCGAAGTCGTGAAGGTAGAGTTGCGTGTGACTTGAGTGTTTGATCGAATCCCGAAATGATTTCCCCAATAATCTCAACTTTTTTTTTTGAGAGGTGAACATAATTGCCAAAAAATGAGTCGTTCTTCCCCAAAATCTTGGAGCAGAGTCATACCTCTTGAAAAGACTCATGCGAAAGTTGGAGGAGAAGAAGAATTTGTAACGAAAATATGAGAAAAGAATGTCACGTTCTCAGGTTTCCTATTGACTGCTGCTCAAAAGTTTTGGTGGAAGCGTTTATTGCGCTCACCATGATTTGTCATTATGAATGATGACTTGGCATTGAAATAGCTACAAAGTCTGTACACAGCGGCTCAGAATTCATCTTATTCTAAAATTCAAGTTTTTTTTATTGAAGATTGTGTAATTTAGTCGGAGCATGACTAAAAATGAAATCCCAACAATTTTCTCTCAATCGCAAAGATGAAAAAAGTACGAAACGTGGACAGTGGTTGCGGATACCAGAGCACATGCCATTGTATAATTAAATCTGCATAAATAGAGGGAAAGAGGTTCCCCACTTAATAATGCCAACTCTAATCCAAAGAATTTTTTGAAGTTGTTCTAAGAAAATCGTTAGCGTCACAAACTTCATTTTCCACATTTTCCTGTGCCTTCGAAGTTAATTTTGTAGAGAAAAAGGGTTTACATTTTAGTAGCCACTCTGTAAACATGTAAAGCTTGAGGTACCCCTATCATCATTCGGTGTGTCATACTTCATATTTTTAACTGCTCTGACAAACCAGTTGGATCCATGTTTTACACACACGCTTACATCAACGATTACGTAATACGTTATTGGATTTTAAACTAAGAAGACAAGAAACTCCAGAGTCCAGGCTGGTTAAAAAGGCATAACCTTTAGAAGAAGAAAAAAACCTCTGAACTTTTTTGTGGTCATACTTAACCGATGACATGTGTGTCTCCCATAAATTTTCTATAGAGTTATTAACATGTCATCGTTGGGAGAGGCGTTGCTTCTCTTGTCCCTCTGCTATATGATCCTTGTACAGAGATGTACGTTACACATGTCGTATGATATACTCTCTCTCAACTTGCACAAATAGATGTTAATGCGGAGGCAGTCTGAGGCAGCACCAAGCTTGGCTTGGCAAATGCCAAGTTGAAGGGCGAGCGTATGAGTTTATGGTTATTGTGGAAGAGTTTGTAAGATGAAATGATGATTTAAAGATGATTCGTAATTTGTGTAACTGAGTGCACAATTAATTATTGAATGATGG
>JAHZMW010002836.1:0-20234 GCA_027743745.1 Alloscopus bannaensis
CGAGGTCAAAGTAATCCGGAGAGAAGCCCTGGTGCAGGAGGTCAGAATCGATGTCCAAAGTTTGAAAGAGAATCTCACACTTTGAGTCCGTTTTCAACCGCTTCGAGGCGGAGTCAAAAAATGCGGTGGAGATGTCCGTGTAGTTATACTCGAGGTGGAAGCGATGGTTGTCCTCCATGGCCCAATACTTGTCGAAGAAAACTTGGGAAAAGGCTCCCGTCCCGGCACCGATTTCAAGCACTCGAAGGCTTCTCTCAGTATTTGGTGTTGACTCCGGGGAACCGAGTTGCTGGAAACGCTCAAGAATGAGCTGGCAACTGAACTTGTAAGCTTTTCCCAACTTGGTCATTGCCAGCGAGTAAAAGTCATTCATCGACGTCTTTCTCGGGTCGGTGGGAAAGACGGCGGTGAGTGGGTCCATACTGCCTTCAAGTACTTTCGACAAATCGACTGCCACCTCAACGTACTTTTTATACTCCACGTGTGAGCCATACTCGGAAGGAACTTGAAGCATTTCTTCCACTTCGTTCAGTGTCTTTGGAAGGGATTTGCTCACTCTAAAGGTTGCTTGCTTTGTGCCACCCGCAGTTGTCACCACCTCCAGCCAGCCCAGCTTGACGAAGTGGTTGACGAAGTAGTTCAAATACTGTTTGAACTGAGGCTCGATCTTCAGGTCTTTTATCATACCGTTTATGGTTACTGTTTGGCTTGGTTGGGGTCTCCACCCGAGGTGTAATAAGGCTCGCAGCACAAACAAAATAGAGTGTTGGTTTGCGGTTCGCATAAACTCCCGTTCCGCATCATCCACAGCGCTGAGGTTTTTTACAAGATGGGCTTCCTCTTCCGTGAGGTGGAGATTAACAGGGGTGGGACTCGATAGTAAATCAAAGCTTGTAGTCTTGGGGTTTTCAGCATTTCTCCAGACTTCTGACCAAAGCATTGGCATCCTGATGGAAGAAGATACGAGGCGGTCCTCCATCGAGGTGGCAGTTGTTTGGAGAAAGTCAACCGGACCCATGTGAGCCAACTTTGAGCCAGAACTCGTGTCAAATAGTACGGAGTGAATTTCCTGCTTCGGAGTGGTCCAAGTGCGGATATAAATGTGGGACCAGGTCTCCTTAGTTATTGGCTTCAGCCACGTGAAATGGCTAATTTGAACAGGAACTTGTAACTTAGCAAGTCCTTCATTTTTCCCCGCAGACAAAAGAATTTGAGATTGAAGCATCGCATCAGTCACCACCGGATGAATCAAGTACTGCGTAGACTCATGCTGAGGTGGCATCCTCACTTTAAAAATGGCTTCAGTTTCATTTCTCCAGGCGTGGGCCAAGCTTTGGAAAAGCGGACCGAAGTGCAGGCCCACGTCGGAAAGTTGGTTGTAAAACGGTTTAGTGTCCATTGACACCCAGGATTGCTTCACCACGTCCATGTCTGGGGGCGGAAGTGATGGTAACTGTGAGGTGGAAGCAACAGGAACGAAGTCGGCTTTCACATGCTGGACCCAGTTCCCAGACACGGAACAGTTGAGAGGATCGCTTCGGCTGCTAACGGAAATTTTGAAGGAGGTCGCGTTGGTGTCACCAGAGTTGTCAAGGTTGACGACGGTTTGTATTGTGACAAAGTTGGATGTGTCTGGATTTAAAGCTAAAGCATTCGAAATCATCAAGTCTTTCACACAAATTGGTTTCTGTGGAGGACGAGCGTCCCCGGTGACAAATTCTTGGATAGCGTAGTTTCCCCCGGAGAGGCACATTTCGAGGAAGCCAGCTCCTGGAAAAACCACCGTGTTTCCAATCACGTGATCCGAAACGAAGGGGGCTTTCTTGAGGGTGAGCTCGTTCTGGAAGAGAGACACCCCGACCATCGCGGTGGGAACGGGGTAACCCACGAGAGGATGGAGGTTTAGTTGCTTCACCGGAGTTGACGCCCAGATCTGCTTCCGTTGGAAGGGGTACTTCGGAAGATCCACCTTGGTGCGGTGGTAAACCTTATCGAAGCCTTTCCAGTCAATGTCGCCTTTCCAAGTGGACAAAAATAGTTTTCCCACTGAGTCCAGTAGAGTTGTCCAGTTACTTTCTCGACGGCTAATGGAAGGCAGGCAGGTGACGTCACTTAAGTTGGTTTTGGTAAGGGCAGAGAGTACAGGGTGGGGTCCCACCTCCAGGAAGAGGCTGCAGCCTTCTGCTTCCATGACTTGGCAAGCATCTAAAAATTTCACGGGTTCCCTGGTGTGACGCACCCAATAGTCTGCATTTATGTGTTCCACCTCAACCAATTTTCCCTCCATTCCTGAAATGTATTTTGGTCCTTCTTTTGCACCAGTTTTTCGAGGCTTCACGGTGGCAGCGACCTTTCGATAAGCTTCCAGCATGGGCTCCATGTGCCTCGAGTGAAAGGCGTGAGTCGCAGCTAAAACAATCGTTTTAATGTCTCTGGACAAGCAAAATTTTGAGAAATAATCAATCTTCTCAGAATCCCCTGCGACTACAGTCTGCTCCTCCGAATTTAGGGCAGCGTAGTCCACCCAAAAGCTTGCGTTCTCTTTTGTAAAACTGTCGATGAGATTTTGAGCTGCGGCTTGATCACATTTAAGCACCAGCATTTTTCCCGGAGGGAGAGCGTCGATGAGGCGACTCCTTTCTGCGACGAGCATCAGAGCGTCTTCGAATGTCAACGCGGAGGCTGCCACCGCAGCACAAAATTCTCCGAGACTGTGACCCAAAACGAAGTCGGGCTTCACTCCCCAAGAGGACCATAGTTGGAGGAGACAGTATTCCACGCAAAAGATGGCGGTTTGGCTGTACAACGTGCGATTGAGCATCTCCCCAGTCGGATTTCCCCAAAGGGCGTCCTTCATCGAAATATTGTAACGTTCCTCGAGAAGGCTAGCGCAGTAATCGAAATGGTCGCGGAACACGGGAGAGGTGTCGTAGAGCTCCCGAGCCATTCCAGGGTACTGCGAGCCTTGGCCAGTGAAGAGGAAACAAAGTGGTTGAGAATTGCCTCCAGAAACGTCACTCTTTTGGAAAGTCTTGTTGTGGATGACCTTCAAAGCTTCTCCGACGTCACTGGCAACGACCACGGCCCGGTGGGAGAAAGATGCCCTTCCGGAGTTTGCTGAGTACGCAATGTCAGCAAAATTGCTAACATTTTTATCAGCAAGCATCTGAGAATACTTTTCCAAGAGGTTATCGAGTGCTTCAGGAACCTTTGCTGAGAGCGTCAAAATGTGCACAGGCCTTTCTTTTGGATAGATGCCTGATAGATTGAGAAGGTGAGGTGGAGGTGGTTCTTGAACGATGACGTGAGCATCTCCGCCACTGATTCCGAACGAACTGATTCCAGCCACCCTTGGTTTGTTGGGGTTTCGAGGCCAACTCACTGGAGCCTTTGGAATGATGGCAGGTACGGCTGAGAGATTAACGTTGGGATTGAGTTCGTTCAAGTTGCGGTGAGGTGGCACAGTCTCCATTCGCATCGAGAGGAGTACCTTGATCAACCCAGTTAAGCCAGACACGGCTTCTGTATGCCCGACATTCGTCTTCACTGACGTGATCAGCAAAGGCTCCTTTCTCTCTGGACAGGAGTAAGCTTTCGTAATGGCTGCCACCTCGATTGGGTCCCCGACCGGAGTGCCTGTCCCATGAGCTTCCACCAAAGTGACGTCCTTTGGATGGATACCAGCATCTTGGAGAGCGAACTCCATGGCCAAAGATTCGGAATGAATTGTTGGCGTTCCTAAGCTTTGGGAGGTGCCCTCTTGAGTTACCCCAGTACCTCTGATGAGCCCCCAAACCCTGTCGTTGTCTCTGACGGCGGAAGACAACTTTTTGAGAACCAACGCAGCCACGCCCTCAGCCCTCCCGAAGCCGTCAGCACTAGAGTCAAATGTTTTGCAGCGACCATCCTTCGACAACACCACTCCAAAGGTGGAGTAGTCAAACGGTTCCAAAATGAGGTTGGCTCCGCCCACAATCGCCGTCTCGGACTCTCCTCGTCGTAAACTGATGCAGGCTGCGTGAATCGCAGCGAAGGAAGAAGAGCATCCCACCTCGTAACCAAAACTAGGACCAGTTGTCCCCAAAAAGTGGGACAGTCTCGCCGACGTGGTTGCCACCGAGTTGCCCAAGTACTTTCGAAGATTGTTGCAGTCCGGTGTTTTAGCGCAGATGTTGTTGTAGTCGTGAATCCAAGTTCCCATAAAAATCCCAGTGCGAGTAGAGTGAAGTCTGGTGGGATCCATTCCAGCGTCTTCTAAAGCTTCCCAAACCACCTCGTGAAGAAGCCTTTGCTGCGGGTCGATGTACTCCAACTCGGCGGAACTCCACCCAAAGAATTTCCCATCGGCCTCGTCCACTCGACACTCCAAGAAACCGGCTTCGATGCTCCGGTACATGTTGTGATTAGCGGCGTGCTGTGGACTCCACCTGTGTACCGGGACGGGCTTGATTGCCTCCCTCCCATTGACGAGCAAGTCCCACAACTCTTCCGTAGAATTGCCACCCGGCAAGCGGAAGCTCAGACCAACAACTGCAATTGGCTCGGAGGCTGAGCTGTCCAACGAAATTCCAGATTCAAGCTTTGGTCCGTGACGAAATTCGTCCAAAATTTGGCGATGGAGTGTCACTACAGACTTTAAAAAAAATAATGACATTCAAATTTACCCGTTCACTTTGGAAATAAACCTTTCAAAAATCCTTAAATTTCTACCTCAGCGTCACTTCCGTCATTGGATGCTTTCCAGTTAATTGGCCGAACCCCGACAAAGTTGACAATACTCATGTCACCCAAAGGCTTGTTCGTCTCGGCGAAATCAATTTTTACGTTGTACTTTGAGTCTAAATGCGACACATCCTGAGTTGCCCACCATTTCCTCATGGTTTCGCCATCTTCTCTGTCACCACTGGGAAGTTCAGGATACACCGACTTG
This sequence comes from Alloscopus bannaensis, assembly GCA_027743745.1. Classification (NCBI taxonomy): domain Eukaryota; kingdom Metazoa; phylum Arthropoda; class Collembola; order Entomobryomorpha; family Entomobryidae; genus Alloscopus; species Alloscopus bannaensis. The sequence goes on from JAHZMW010002836.1 coordinate 4,931, forward strand.
GCTGGGGCAACAAGAAACACACTCCTATCCACCACCCCCCTGATTGAGTCAAATCCCACGGCGATGGGGTCCTGAATATCGAATATCTCGTCACAATTCTTCACCACCTATTTGTCAGAACGAAGGAGGAACTAGATAAAAGTTTTTAAATAACAAAATACAAAAAATACGGTAACACAAAAATCACTCAAAGATTCTCACCATTGAGTTGGCAGAGATGAAGACGCATTTCTTGAACAATGTCAAGGACATCACGTACGCCTCAGAGAAAACCTCCAGGTTTCCATCGCTCATCATCAGGGTCGTCGGAAGAATAGTTACAGAATCGAAGATGCGATTAAGTTTGTTCCTGTAGGATTCATTCAAAAAATTTACTGGATTTTTCATCGTGATCACCTCATAATAAGAATTTGCTTCTTACAACGAGCCAGGAGACACTTTTGGCGTCACGAGCACCACAATCTTCTTCCCTGTTTTTACCCTCCTCAACGACATCCCGAGCACACCCGCATTCTCCACCTCGGCCTCATTCTTGACAAGAGTGACCCACGCTTCCATATTTTTACTCTGAATTCTCAAAATTGAAATTAAAGCAGAGAGAAATAGAAGAAATACAATGTCTCAAGTCGGGATCGAGTCTCCAACTATCTGGCATTTTACCTTAGAAGTATAATTTATAGTCGAAGCGCTTGACGCGAGTTGTACCACCAATTTGACCATTAAGACATGACGTTATTCTTACCAAAGCCAAGGACTTTAGACGTTGGAAATTTTTAATTGCTCAGAATTTCCAGGACACTGTTGACCACTTGAAGAAAAATAATTTATTGCTCAGAGTACAAGGATTTAAAAAGCCAAGGACTTTAGACGTTGGAAATTTTTAATTGCTCAGAATTTCCAGGACACTGTTGACCACTTGAAGAAAAATAATTTATTGCTCAGAGTACAAAGATTTAAGTACATACACAAATGTTCATGTTGTCCATAAAAATTAATGTTTGATGGAGCAACAATGTGCGGCTCATGGTTCCCAAATGACTTTGTTTTTAGATACACTTTGTTCGTCAGCGAGCTTTGGAGGTGTTGCGCAATGAGATTCTGGATTTTCATCTCGGAGCCACTTATCAACTCCTGCTCACCATGACGCTTTCAATGAGGTTGTACCTCTGGACCTCAATTCAAAACTTTCCGTTCATGCTGACCAACGACATGAGAATTGCGTAAGTGCCGCGAATACGGATACACACCAACTTCCTTCCAGTCCTTCCGAATAATACAAAACTTGTTACGTTTGCTTTTTTTGCGATCCAGATGAACACCATAAAGCTACACGGAACCGCCATGCCTTAGGTCCCAGAGAAACCAAAAGTGGGTTGTAAAAATTGTTATTACAAAGCATTTATTTATTTCTGCATACAATTTGCGGATCACATTTCTTGACCAACACATTTACATGTTTAAAAAAAATTTATACAACGGTCTGACACACATGTACGTTGTTTCAATTTGGATTTTACTCCAGCCTTTGTTTTACGTGTTAACATATCTGCAAACTCTCCGAACGGTGAACAAAGAGATGACCCAGAAGGCCACCATCCAAAGCCCTAGACTCACTAGACCTGGCCAAACAAAGCCGTGGCAAATTCCCACCCCTCTGATCATCACCGACCGCAATGACGTCACTGTAAGTGCGGTCGGAAGCAAGTTTCCAAAAAACTGAACCACCCGAGGAAGCCCATCCAATGGCCAAAATACGCCACTGTAGACGAGGAGCACGGGAAAAATGCAAATTCCAAAGATCAGCGTTTCCACCTCGTCTCTACACAAACCTCCCACGACCAAACCTGAAACGACGATACGTACCACAATTTAGGCTAACTCTATGTAAGCCCCATAAAAAATCTTTGAATCAAACTCAAACCTAAAATCGCTCCACTGACTCCCTCAAAGAGGAGAATACCCGTGTACAACCAGCCAGAGCCGTTGATCTCCAATCCAAATGGACGGAGAATGACTGTCCAAAACCCGATTTGGATCAAGACAAGTATCCCTTGTGTTATCATGTACGAGACCATCACTTCTCCAACTCCGAGCCCGGCGACGTATGCTCTGCTCAACATCCCTAGTTTACGATCTAGAAAAATTAAAAAAAAAAACACATAATATTACCGAAGTCAAAAATTTTTGGTTGTCTTGACTCACCTGTAATGATCTGTACTGCCGTGATGCAGCTCATTAAGGAAAAGATGAAACTATTGAAATTAAAACATTGCAATAATACTTTTTACAGTCGACTTGTAATAACTCAATATGAATTTTTAAAAATCCTACCCACCTTAAACTCACACCGGGCAGTAAAAATTCCGTAAAGACGGCATCATTCTTGCTGTACACTGGCTCTCTGAACTAAGAAAACGTCAAAAGTTTCAAAATAATTAATTTACAAAATTACGCAAGTTTTTGCATCATTTCGAATTACTTCAAGGGGAACGTCGATCTCCCTCTCGTCTATTCCACATGTGCGAGCCATGCCTTTCAGATAGTTTGCGTAAGACGTGTACAGCTCCCTGATCATCAGCACGGCACCCATGTATTCTTCAAAATAATTGTGACTACTTAATCTGTAATTAATTGTAACTCAACAAACCAGCTCATAACAATGCTTACGAGACATGTCCAACTGAAACGGGAGTCGAGAGCCCTCAATCGACTCGTTCGTCGCAAAATTCCTCGCAACGAGCATGTCGGCAGCGTGTCTCGAGAAGTTTTGAGGAATTGTCAAGTAGCCCCAAGTCTTGCCTTCGTGGATCTCCTGAATCACCTCTGCCTCAGAAGTGAAGTCCACGAGGTCCATGAGGTCAGCCTTTTGGAGTTCTCGCAAGTACGCACAACTCAAGTTGGCCAAGTCGCAGGTGCCGTTGGTCGTTTCCATTTTGTTACAGCTTGTCCTCCAATCAGGCAGCTCGTGATTCACTATCCCGAACCTCATGTCGTGGAGCTTGCCTCCGATTGTGAATACAGACAACGTCCCATTGATTGCCGGCACCAGCACAATCATGCCGATAAATCTGAGGAAAATTAATTTAGATGTAATAAAAACAGTTATACTTTGGGAATATTAGGTTTATTTTGTCGTACATAGGATGCCTGAGGTAGGTCAACCACATGGTTGTCATAAAGCCGAGAATTTTTCGAATGCTATGAGCCACAGGATTGGTTTGAACTCGAAGCAAAAATGAGTCTCTCCGTTTTACTCCTTTTTGACCCAAGTTGTCGTTGATGTCACAGTCGAAGCCGACCGTTTTTCTGAAAATTCCTGCAATCTCGTCGTGGTTGAGGAGGTCAGAACTGGTTTTCCAAGATGACTTGAACGTCACTCCATTACTGACATCTTTGGTGGGAGGAATGGTGTTGTCGTCTTTACGACACAAACGGAGAACCACGTCCTCGAGCAGGTCGCACTGGAAATGAAGGAGGAGATTGGCAGGCGAATCTTCCACTAATAAACGACCCCTTCTCATTACACCGATCTGTACATAAAAATAGGTGCTATTGAATAAATTTTGAAATAAGTTTAAAATTAAAGCGAACATGAGAGAAGAGTATTTACCGAGTGTGCAAGTCTGGACTCCTCGATGTAATGTGTTGTCACGATGATTGTGGTGTTCAGGGTGGACACAATTTTGTACAAGTGATTCCAAATGCTAAAAACGAATAAAACAAGAAATATTTCACACTTCGAAAAAATACAGAATATTTAGCATTAGATTTGTTACCTTCTTCTTAGTAACGGATCAAGACCAACAGTCTGCGAAAAGTAAATGGGGCAAAATGAGACAACAGAAAAATAAGCGATTTATCGAGAGCATGATTAAAATTTGTTTCTAATACCGGCTCATCTAACACAAGGAGGTCCGGCGAATGCACCAGTGCCAATGCCAACGAGGCTCGACGTTTCTGTCCTCCACTGTTCTCAATTAATTTTTTTACGTTAATCATGGATAATGGACAATGTCAAATTTCAACACAGTGTCAGAAGTTTAATGCACACCTCAAATTGGCAATAAGCTTAAAGTTCATAGGAAGCCTAAGGAGCTTGACAAGGAACACCCATCTCTCCTTTGCTTCCTCTTCGGTCATATTGTAGAGTCTCGCAAAGAATTGGATCATTTCTCTGATGGATAATTGTTCATACAAGGCAAGGTCCTGAAAATATTGAACTTTTTCTACAACATACTGCAAATCCAAACTAGTTTAATAACTCTGGAAAAATTTTCTCACCTGTGGCATGTAGCCCAGTCGTCGTCCAGGGATCCCACTGGCCTTCGTTCCCGGTTGGTGACCAAAAACAAGTACTTCTCCAGCATCCCACTTCCTCTGACCGACGATGCAAGAGAGGAGCGTCGTCTTGCCACATCCACTCGAGCCGAGGAGGCCATAACTGTATATTTCAAATCAAATCATTTCGGTTTCCACGCTATATCCAAATTTTTCGTGGAAACCACTGTAACTCACATTGTGCCCCGACGGACGTGCATGCACAAGTTCTCAATGACAGGTGGGCCTTCATTTCCGTAGCTTTTCGTCAGATTTCGAATGCGTATCGCGTAGGAGGATGAGGACACGTCGTTGCTGACCAAGTTGAGATATTTATTCTGGTAAGACCCATGCTCAACGCTGCTAAAAGTGTCGGATGTGTTGTGGTTGATGCAGTTCATGGCAAAGTAGAATAATTATGATTCAAGGCTCAAAAGTCAAGACCATTACGGTGCTCAATGCTACAGCTTGAGACGACGACTGAGACAAATGCAGTACAAAATGCAGGGATCACGTTCCAAAGGGAAAAGCCGCTGTTGATAATTGCATCGCTTTTTGTTCTCTCCTTCAACGTCATATCATTATGCTGATCATGATTATGGTTACATACTGAATGGCAATTCCAGTCGGAGGGAAGTTACTTGCAAAAATTGTGCAACTCACGCCACAACTCCAGTGATTATTACGAGAAAACCAGTTTTTCATACTGTGAAACTTGAAGCGATATGAGAATTGTTGGGATTGCATGGTGTGAAATGTGTCGTGGTCATTCACTCTCATCACTATACCTCCAGAATCACTCTACTGGAGTCAAGCGTTTTCCTAATTTGCTGTAATCCATTTTTCTCAAGTGTTTTCCCGACTTTTTTAAGCTGGATTGAGCATGTATTATGATAAATATTTACCGTCGTTAATGTTTTGAGTTGAAGCGGTCTGCTCCAACAAATAGTGTTCCTATATGAAAATCGGGAATTGGAGGAAAGTTACATTAAACTGAATCGTGTTATAATTGTGGCAGGCTGTAATTATTCGGTAATGAGTTATTCGCTACTCAGACTTTCAGTCAAAAATGGAAGACGAACACTTGCTTAAAGATTATCATCATTTGAACTGCTTGTAAATTCTCTGGTATGAAAACCTCAAATTAATGTTTAGTTATGCAAAATACAAAAACTTCCCTATTTTGATCTTCGGTCGCAAAACGTGTGGGAAATTATCCCAAGGAACATTGCGAGCATATTAGTTTCATCCAATGATTGGATGGCTCACTTTCCACTTTCACAGGGTTAAAACGCATGCGCTCAAATTGAATAGAAAATCGCTTGGGTTCACCAAGTCGGTGGAGTATAATGATTAAAGGTCAGCAATTAAAACAGTAAAGGTGTTTCGTGCTCATAGGATAGCCAAAATCTTCATTTTTAATATGCTTATATTTTAAGCTTCAAAACTGTAGATTAGATACTACGTTTTTGTTTTTAGTACATGGCTAAGCGTCAATCGATATTGGCATCATTGTGCATTCATACTTTTGAGCGAAACGAAGTGCCATTTTGACTTCAATGTCATTTTTCTAGTAGGGCATCCAATATCAAGGTGTTTGTATCTCGTGCATTGGTCACACAGTTTTGTAAGTTCAATTTTTCCCTTTCTCTACACCACAATACTTATCCAAAACTTCTGAAACGTATGGATTATTATCTACACAAAAAGATTGGATCAATTTTGAATCAATATTTTTGTTTCATGCAATTATTTTCATATCCTCTCAAAAAAACATTCCACTGAAGAAGAATTTTGTTGAGAAAGCGAGTCCATGTCATTTTAGCGAAGCTTTTCAAATCGGTCTTAGCCCTCGAAAACACATTGTGTAATTGTAATTTATCGCTTACCTCATTTCCTCTTTCAAGTGTCTTTGTGTGTCTAACACTTGAAAAACTTTTAAAGTGTTGCACAAAGTACTGGAGTACACAAAAGATGGATGGAAGAAGGGTTACGATTGCGATGGGGAGATTTACCGATGCAAATGACGCAAAAGCTTCAGATTAGCGTCGGACACCGGAGCGAGAAGTAGCCTGACAGAAAACATATATTTATTTTTACCCAAATTGGTTGTCGTGGTGACCACTGCGAGAGAAATTACAATGGGAGGGTTTGGTTGCGAAATGACGCTCGAAAAGAAAACCAAGTGCATTGCTGTGGGGGACATGGTAAGCTTTTCTAGAGGAAAAAAATCGTTTTTCTGCATTTGGATACTAGAATCACGCATGTTGCTACGATTTTTGCAATATTTTTCACAGGTTTCAGGATTACTCGGACTGATCGCCATTTTTGTTCTTGACAAAACCACGAATTTGGGTACGTCCAAGATGCATAGAGTAACCATGCAACGCTTGCATTATTCAATTTAGTATACAGAAAGATGGCGCACAAACGGGCTAAACATTTTCAAATGTAACTTGAAAGTCGGAGAGACTCCCAAAAAGCTACGAACTGGAAATTGTCGTCAATACGCATTACCCCTTGGTTACGAAACATCAGGCTAAAATGCTTGGTTACACGATTGGGAGTCTCTGACTCCCAAGATTCACGCTTTGGAAAAAGGGCCCCGTTTGGGCGTCATCTTACTAGAATCTAAATTGAAACGCACTGAATACCCACCCCTCTAGACATCTTGGGGTACGTCCAGGGTATTTTTTCCAACGTTTCTGTATTTGAATCAAAGAATGTGTTTAAAAACGACAGTTTTTTAGTTTCAGGGTACTGGAATAACGGATTCTACACAGTTTGGATCATCTCAATTATCTGTTTTGTCAATCAGGCAGTGATGGGACTCGTGTTGTACATTGAGACAGGGAGAAATGTGAGTCAATAACTTTTCTGCAACGAGTTCAGGTCAGTAAAAAAACGAAATAATTTTGTTGATCTTTTAAATTAGAAGAGGCAGAGCTTTTGGTACGTGTACATGGCAGTGACGGTGGTGACTTCGCCACTCACGCTGTTTGCACTTCGGGCGTACGCAATCTCTGTTGTCTACGACTACGCCCGGGAGCTGAAGGAGGAAGCTGTGGTGACAAGTGCTCTTGATGGGAAGCAGAATACCAACTCAAAACTTGGTGAAATCATTAACAAAATCCCAACAGACATCGGTGGCATTCAACTCGGACTCCGTAGTAAGGACAACGGAGACAAGGGTGGTTGTGACGAAGATCCGACTCGCATTTGCTAAATAAAAAATGGAGTCGAAAATGGTAACTGGATAGATATAAAAAACATCGTCTGACTAGATGATTGGTATGTAATGCATTGATTATTGTAATAATGATGATAATCTAGAGGATAACGTTAGCTATGATTGGTGAACTATTTATTAAGTTTATGATTTTTACAATATATTTATATTGGAGTCCCGCCGTCAGTAGCCAGCCGCGTTACTTTTACGAATCTGTATAAAGTTAGTCTTAGTCTGGTCATTTTCAGTATTACGTAACGGCGACATGAGTGATCACTTAAAAAAGCTGGAAATGTGACTTGTCTTATGGTATTGTGTAGGATTAATAATTGCTTCCTTTTTTGTTGCAATTTACGAACAGCATAATATGCTGCTCTTTGCTTTGTGAAGCATTTTTTGTGTAGATAAAGAATTGTGAAATATTGTAAAATGAAATGGAATCAGAACGAGCAAAACATGATGTACAACGTGGTGTAATGATACGGGACTTTCCGCGCTGTAAAACATGATATATTGTTACAAAAAGTGTAGTTTTTTTTTGTGAAAAATAGTTTCTGCACATCGTGTACATTTATATTTGTCTGGCATGTTGAAAAACAAACGTCTCCAATTCATTGATTCTTTACTTCTAATAATAAAAAAATTACTGAAAAAGTACCTCAGACGAATGCTGAACAATTAATTATTGACAAGTTTCTACTATTCAGTGGCATTTGGTGTGAAATCAAACGTAAAATATGAGCACATGGATTGCTTCTGGAGTCTCGGATGTTGGAATCATATTCGATTCGGCTTTCAATTGACATTTGCTTGCAGAATCATGTTCTAATTGGAGTCAAGTAATTTTTACAAATTCATTTTTTCTCCGGGGATGTTTTCCCTTTTTTCTGACCTTTAATTGTTTCTGTGTTAATATAATGTTTACTATTTATCTTTATTTATGAACATGATTTTAAGTAGTTAAGGTTTGTCAGCAATTGGAGAACTGGAATAGTAATTCCAGAGCAGACTGTTATTGTTCGTTAATGATTGATTCGCTCATATTATCTGGTCAATCTCGGAGGAAATTATGGGACTGCTTGAGGAGCATATTGATACGCTTCAGAAGAAGGGTGATCATTTAACGTTTTGTAAAATTCTCATAGGTATGCCGTAAATTAGTGTTTAGTTATGCAAAATGGAAAACTTTCCCACATTCACTTTCCCATGTACTTGGCAATGACGGCGGTGATATCATCACTCACACTGTTTGCACTTCGAGCCCACGCGATTTCTGTTGTCCTAGGAGCTGAAGCAGGAAACGAAGATGACAAGTGCCCCTGATGGGAAACAAAATCCCCACAAACATCGGTGGCATTCAACTCGACCTCCGTACTAAGAACAACGGATAAAAGTGTGGTTGAGGCGAAGATCCGACGTGCATTTGCTCTAAATAAATGTTGAATATGCAATGCATTAAATGCTTATTTGCAGAAATATTATGTGACTTGTTTTATTTTCATCGTACAGGATTAATAATTGCTTTCTTTTTTGTTGCCATTTGCACAATGCGCAACGTGCTTCTACTGATGTTTCCGTTGATAAGACGTATATATTGTCAGTAACGATAAATCAGGTATTGCGAAATTAAAGGAGCAAAACAGACGAACATGCTGTACAACCCCAACGTGCTATAATGATACCGAACTTTCCACGTTGGAAATCACCAACAGTTTTTATAGCTTTGTTAAAAATTGTTACTGTATACCACGTATATTTATGTTTATGTCTGCCGTGTGTTTGAAAAACAACCTTTGACTCCAAAAAATGGCTCAGCGAGGCGAATGCTGGACATAATTAATTATTGACAAGTTACGCCACGACATTTGATGTGAAGTCAGATATGAAAAAAACGCCGTCTATGAGTTATGCTAACGACTGCATGAAATGCTTATCGAGCCTCGAAATTCGATGGCCTGTAATTTTTAAAGTAACCAGCTTTCGGTTGACACTTCAATGGTTATCTTTGGCCCTGTCTACTTCCACTGGATCTCCTAAGCTGGTCAACGAACGCGAGCGAGATTTCGTCATTCATAAATTCCCAAAATGTTTTTCATGTTCACCTGAACGCATTTCATTCCTAGTACAAAACGTACACCCTCACACCCTCATCACTGCCCAGTCTCGCTTGTTTCTGTACTTGCCTGGAAGGCGTCGTGTGAGTTATGATCTCCAGTAGAGGGAATTCCCTTTCTTGAGCAAGTTTGACTGTTTTACCACTTGAAAAGCAACACCTAAGGCAACAATAAAGATTGTTAGCAATCATTGCTCAACACAACATGTTAATGGTCTATTTAATATTGTCATTATGTTACATGATTAATTGCTAATTTGCGCAAGGAAAAACTTACTACCTACCTATTATGGCTGAAACTCGCATTTAGGAGTTTTTTTAAACGACAGAAAAAGTGGTCTCAGTCCAACCACTTATTAAGATATGATCCCAGTAATTCACAAAGCAGTAGGTATGATTACTGAAAAAGAAAAACACGTCGAAGGAGGTGCTGAACAGCGACCCATTTTTTTAGAGATTTTTTTTTTGTGGACATTGTGAGATGAGTGTGATTTGCCAACTTCTTATAATACTGACAAAGAAGTGTCTACGAGAAGGTAAAAATCTTTTTGTGAATGTTGGCTCAATTTTTTACTTAGTTTTCTAGTCCAAAATTCAAAAATGAGTGGAATTCTGTCCGGAATCGTGACTTTTCTCGTAGCCCTTGCTTTTTGGCCCCTTATTCTCCTCCAGACCTTTGTTATCCTCCTAGTTCGACAAGCAATCACCTTGATTTTCTTTTGTTGTTACAAAAGATTTACCTTAATGTGTCCGACGGACGCTTTTATATGTGTAGAAGACCGTCCTAGCCTCGTCAACACGTGTCTCTTCGTGTCGGTAGTGAAGTACCCCAACTTCCGCCCGAAAGACTTGGAGCGACTCGCTCAAAGGGTGGGACGACTCCTGGAGGATCCATTAAATTCCAAATTGCTCTCTTGTCCAGTTCAAAAATTTGGATTCTTTTGCTGGAAAAATGTGAGCTCCTCTTTTGTGCTGGAGGAGCATGTCAGAGTGCACCAAGACTCGGATTGGGGTGGCCACCAATATACAAAAGCGGACTTCGCGAAACTTCTTCCGCAACTTGTGTCTTTACCGTTTCCAAAAGGAAAGCCTAATTGGGAGATTATCGTCATCCCAAAAGTGAACTATCTTCAGAATAAATCTGGAGGAGAAACTTGCGTCGCGCTTTTGTTCCGTGTGTCGCACGCCTACATGGACGGGATTTCGGTGGCGCACTTCCTCCAAAATCTCTTAGATGACGATAACGCTGACCCGATTTGGGCCAACGTTTGCGAAGATTCTAAGCCCAAACCGGGATGGAAGCAGAAACTAAAATATTACTGGGAAGCCTTCCTTCATGTCCCTCAGCGCTCTTTTGGCAGCACAAAGCTGAACCTCAGGAACATCAACTTTGGAGTGGAAAACTTCAATGAAGTCTTCTACAAGAGGATTCGTAGGGACATAGAGCTCACCAATTTTGTCAAGGTTCGGAAAGCATTTAGTTGTTCCACGATGTCCATTTTTGCGTCAGCCTTCACCGGAGCTATAGTTCATCTCGCGAATAAAAAAGGTCTGAAAGCTGGAAAAACGGTGAAACTTCTTTCGACAAAGGCGATTCTCCCGTATCCTGACACACGGCCCCAAAACCGTGTCGGAGTCATGGTTCACATGCTCCCCGCATTTGACACTGGGGTCTCCAGCTCCCTTCGCCTGGACGGAGTTGTCGCTGCTCTGGACAAGGAGTCGGAGAATGAGCACAGATTCCTGTATCTCAGCCAAAGAATCGTTGGCATTTTGCCCGCCGTCTTGATTCGCCTTGTTTTTCGAATTGGCTCGAAGCCCTTTGTAATGAGTATGGTGCCGAGTGGAAACGAAATCTTGTACGAGGGTCAGCCTTGCCAAGATTTAATATGCATTGCCCCACAAGGTCTTTTTGCGATATTCATGTCGTTGGTCAGCATCAATGGGAAGTTCTTCATTGATTTCTTTGCTCGCCAGTCGAACCTCATTGAAAATGGGCAGGACTTGCAGGAGCTGATAAGTTTGTTCGAGGTGGAAATCCAGAATCTTGTGGCGCAAGCTTTTCAAGTGACGACGACGTCGTTATGAAGAGTGATGGTAAAACGTGGTTTATTAAGAGCTTGTTTGTCTTGTAAGAAACAATGTACTCGATCGAATAAAAATGTCGTCTCAGCTCGTTTCAAGTATTTCAATTTATTTAATTATACACCAACAACTTTTGGTCAACACGTCAGATCACTGTCGAACAAGAATTCATCATTAATTAACTTTTCGATAAAAAATTGGAAATATCATTATTCTATTTGAATGATCTCTTCATGATCCGAGCCTAAGTTTGCCCAAGACTAAAAAGAATGAAATAAAATTGAGAGCAGTCAATTCCAATTCTTACAAAGTCTATTCCGAAATTTTCCTTACCAATTGCTTGGAAGAATTGGACCACATTCATTTGGTAATATCTGACATCCTCACGCAGCCCATCTTGCCTCATGCATTCCACAGGATCAACGCGCCCATTACTCTGGCAATTTTACCAATTCATTTTTCAGTAATTTTCCACTATTATTTTAGTTAACTCTCCATTAGTACCAAGACGCAGTTGATCCTGAATTGAAAGTTGTTTTCGTAATCCGCTTTTGTGTACTGCATCCAACTCTCCACCCATTCAGGGCCTTCGTCGGCATAAAAAGGGCCATCTTCGTAGGGATCTTCGCCGGCGTAAATGATCACGTATTTTGCCAAAGAGTAGAACATACTCGTGATACTCACGTCGGCAGTCAAGTTGCTGATCTGGAGACCCAAATCTGGGACCATGCCGTAATTAAATGTAATCGTAAGATTGAAGTCTTTTACTCCGATGGCGGAGTCATAAAACAGGCTTGCCACCGCTTCCCTCGTCGTATTCACAAAAAAGCCGGGACTCCTCCAGTCCCAAGAGCCGACATGCCAGTTGTAGCTGAAAGTCGTTGGCGTCACCTCAGCCTTGGAGATGAATGTTTCGAAACCATTCATCGTTATATTGCTATACGCAGAAAATAGTAAATTGTTTTTACAAATTAAATGCAGTGAAAAGCTGGAAATGTATTAATTGCGTACGGAATTTGTATATCCACCCAAAGGTGGAAACAGTCGACAATGCACAAATCAAAGTCCTGCTGGTAGTCCACCTCCATGAGAGGCTGAGTCAAATCCAAGCTCAGTGCCTGCAACAAGAGGAGCCTTGCATCGTTAAAGAGCAGGTCCGAGCTGGAAGTGTCATAAAAGTCAAACAAGGAACTTGGAATCTTTGGGACCACTTGGGAACCCAATTTTGACACAAGCCCAAGAGCCAACTTGTCCTTGAGAGGCAACTGCTTCAAGTCGTCTTCAGATTTAATAGTTACCGAAGATTTTGCCAGTGGAGCACTTGAGACCACTGCTAACACTAATAAAGCAAATATTTTAGAAGTCATGTTGGGTGAGAGCGTGGTAAGGTGAGAAAAAAACTGTAGATTTTTTTCCAGTGTTATTCTTTCCAACGAAAACGAAAGCGAACTTGGTTATAATAACAAATTTCAGTTTGAGGTGAAATTTACATATATTTTGTCAACAGCCAAGTCAATGCTTGTCAATGCTTGTCAATCGGTCTTATCACTGAAGATAAGAATCAATACGGATTGATTGAAGTTATTTAGTCCTCAACAAGAGTGGCTTATCAGTTTCGAGTTCGGACCAAAATAAGTGTCAGTCTACACCCAATGACTTATTCAATTAATTGTTACTCTTGATAAAAAGCAGAAAATAATAATAAAGCACACTCCAAACTGTGGCCAATGCCAATAATATAATATAAGACTTTATAAAATTTATAAATAATCATAATTAATAATTAAAAAATACTGCTAATGCTAATGCTAATTACATGACAACTTGTGGCTTTTCAGCAAGTTCGGAGGTGTGTCATTTCACCCTCTGGAGTCTTTGGGTGGTCTTTGTTTTCCAACCTTGCATTTTCACCTCTATGGTAAAGCTGGGGCACTGTGAGACAAAGCGGGAGTCAAAAGTTGAGATAAACAACTAAATGCACCTGGAGGAAATGCATTGATCATTTCTCGTTAAACTTCCACTTGAAAGTTACAATTTTGCAGATTCTTGATTCATTTTTAAAGTTTAAGTTGTTCGAGTTTAAAATAAATTTGTAGATTTGTAGAAATTTGGGTGGAAAAGTGGTTTGGAGTGAGACTTCCAATTAAAAAAATTAAGCGAGATTCGTGATTCTCTGAGTTTGTCGCCCCGGCGAACAATCAGGATCAACGATGACCAGTCTGAAGCCCTTCACTTGTATGGACCTCTTCAGGTTCAATAAAGTCAACTTTGACCCCTTGACCGAGACGTATGCCTTGTCCTTCTACATGACGTACATGGCCCGGTGGCCGGACTACTTCAAAAAGATTGAGAACGTCAAGGGCGAAGTTGTTGGCTACAGTAGGAAGCTCCTTGTTCTGTTTGTTACAAAAAATGCCATTATCATTTCTAGTAGAAGCTAATTAAGAGACTTGAAACATTTTAAGTAATATTGATTTAAATGATGATTATCTTTGATGGTTTTGCAGTTATGGGCAAGTCGGAAGGGGTCGGTGAGAATTGGCATGGGCATGTAACTTGTCTCACTGTCTCGGACCAGTTCCGGCGTCAGGGGCTCGCTGCGAAGCTGATGCGCAACTTGGAAGAGACTTCGGAACAGTAAATTTTTAGAACTGATTGTAAGCTTGATTGAAGTTGTATTTGGATGAAAATTAAAAGGTTTTGTTTGGGATTCAGACAGCTATGGTGATGATGGTCGACACTGTGAGCCGTTTGTAAAATACAGATTTTTCATTTTTTTTATGTTTTTTGTAATACATTGCAGACATGCGGAAAGCCTTATCGAGAGACGTACACAGAAAGTCAGTCGTGCCTCTCAAACATCCAGTGCGGCCTGAAGATATCGAATAGTAGACACTCTTCACCTCCACCACTACCATAGAACCTTGTTCGAAAACTTGCAGAAAGGCCTATATATGTAATTTTGCATTGTGTAGTAGGACATTGTTTATTGACTACTGCAGGGTTTATATTCAATACTTGAAACCGGAAACATTGGAAACCAGATTATTGGTTTGTTCATTACTGTAAAAGTTTTAACCCCTTTCGGTGGTGGAGGTGATGGCAATGGCTCAGTGCTTTGTCGAAACCAGTTACAATTTATAGTTTCCCATTTAGGGTAAGGTATATACCTAGTATATAGCGTGTCTAAATGTTTCGAATTTGTATATTCGCCGCCTAAACTATCTTTCTAAAGCAAATGAAGAAGTGTGTAGTTAAATGTAACGTATCAATGGAATTTGTATTTGTGTGTATGGATCTTATAATAAAAAGGAAAGTGAGCCAGATATCCTACTCTAGATGTTAGGCAAATACCTACTACAAAATGTGCTTCATATGAAAATCGACAATTATAACAATACAAATAGTAACTTTACTCCTCTTTAGCAAAAGACACTTTCATACAAACTATTATAAATCTTTTATCAACATTTGCTCTGCACTTCCCACTCCATTCTTTCACAACAAGTCAATTATCAAGAAACTGATCGAAGACATTTATCCTTTGTAGCAGTGTGTTG